>JANHFX010003070.1:0-32077 GCA_027560015.1 Chloroceryle amazona
TGCCTGTCGGCCCGCGCGATCCCTGCGGTTCGGCCGGGACTCGACAAGGAACAGACAAGAGGAGACGATCAGCATCCCCCCAGCTAAAAGGTGTCGCTCGCCCGTCTTCGTACCCGTGGTCGCCCAGCGCCAGAACCCTCCCCCAAGTCCTTTAAAGTCGTCCTGTCCCCATGGGTGCTGCAGAGGAGGTGAGGTCTGTCCTCCCGGCTGCGCGCCCGGCTCCTCCGCCCGCCCCGCCCCGCTCGGCGGTGGGCTGATCGGCCCCTCTCGCGAGCCTAAGTACCGGCGGCGCCGCTCCCGAGCCCGCCCCGGCCCCGCTCATTGGCCGCGCCGCGCTGCGCCCGGCGGCGGCGATGGCAGCGGCGTCGCTTCGCGGCGTCGCTGCCCGGCCGGGCTCCACCGCCCGCCGCCGCCCAAGACCTCGCCGACCCCGAGCGCCCCTCGGCCAGCGCCAGGGCTGCGGCACGCCAGCGGCTGGCTGCGCGGAAGCAGTGATTCCCAGGGGAAAGGGGATTAAAGAGCGTGCCCACCGTGGTGTGCTGCTGCCAAGCGACCCTTCACCGAAAGGACAGAAAAAGATGAAAAAAAAAGTAATTTCAATTAAAAAACCCACCCAGGCTTCCCTTCGAGGGTTGTACATGTCCAAGAGTTGCACCGTCCATCAAGGCTGGAGATGGGATGCCCCTCACCTAACTTTAGCAACCTCAGGTTGTACCTGTGCAGTTTACAATGATCCTCTGGGTTTCCCTAGTCAGGAGAGACTGGTATGTCCATGCCAGAGACTGGCATGTTTGCTCACCTGCTGCACTACCTATTTTAGGAAGGCATAAACTGCCCCGATGGGAGGTTGAAATGTTAGTTGATGTTATGTGAGATGACTATTTCTCTTTCCACATCTTACTGAAGCAGTGGTTGTGGGTTGTCCCTAAATGTGACTAGAAGACATGTTAAAGACTTAAGTAAAAAATCAGACTGCCTGACAGCAGTAGCCCATTCCTTCCATATGAAATCTAAGATCTGTCATTTATAGTAGTTAGTATCAATATTCACTTTTACAACAAATTTAGCAATTATAAAATTCAGACTCAGAATTATTAGTTGATTTGACCACTATTTCCCTGTGAGGTAGTGTCAGTAATGGGATTATAACCTAGTTCTTCTGAGTTCCTAGTCTTGTGCTCTAATTACGTGAACCTCTGAGAAGTGAGAATTTAAATATTTTAAGACTCTTCATGAAAAAATATAATGGCATTCTTTGATTCATACATGAATCATATTCAAGTACCATTTTGATACAGAAGTAAATTTACTACTTTCTTCACATTGGAAATATTTTTGTCATCTAGACCTAAGTATTTCTGCTTTTGGCGTGTGTGGATAATCTCTCTTTACTGTTGGCCTTTTTCCAGTCTTCAGGTTTAATTAACTGAGAACAATAATGCCATCACTTTATTTTCATGATAGACATACACATACATCCTTAAATATATATAGAGAGAGAATTTCAGTTTCCCAGGGTACAAGTTGCATACCTAAGTTCAAATGGATCAAATACTGAGTTTCTTAGATGCATTTACTTTGAATGACCCTATTCTTTTTCCATTCAAATATTTATATGGCTGTCTTTCCAGAACAGCATTTTTTTTTCTCTCATTATTTTTTTAACATATGCAAAGGCATCACATCATAAATGGAAGAGAAAAAAGGGTGTGTTTAGTGATACGACATTCAAAGACTGACATCAGTTATTTTTCACTGTTGCAATTATACTAATCTATTGATGGTTACAGACTTCTCATGCCTCATAAACCCAGGGGCTGCAGCCTGAGACTCACAGGAATTAGGCTGATTTACAACAGCTAAAGATGTAGTAGTGTCTGTATGACTAGAAAGATAATTTGAAAAAAAGTATATATAAAAAAGGGTTCTATTCTAATATACGCAATTAAAATTTTCACAGGACTAAGCATAACAGACAGATGTTAGTAATCTCTGGAACTGTGTGAATTCTTTCCTAATGATTGTCAGAAATTATATGTTCTTTTATGCCATGATCTTCACCAACTGCAACGTTTTAAATTATGAAAGCACTCTAATAGGTTTAGAGTTAAGGCTATAACACAGTGTCTAAATATTTTGATTTTTTTTAATAACAATGTACTTCATTGTTAAAGCTAGTCCAAGCTGAAGGCAACAGCCTCTGTTTTCTAAACACTATATTTTTCCCATTTAAAGTCTGCATTTTTTTAGATTGCACTTGCACAGTTCACACTTCCCACAATTGCCAATCATCAAGGCTAGGTGGAGTAATTTTTAGATAGTTATAAACGAACAATACATCATTTTATCGTTTACATGCAAATAGTGGAGAACAGACTGCTTCAGTAAACTGCAGGTGCAGAAGGAAGGAGTCTAGGCCTAAGGAAGGCTTTTCACTTTTAGCTAGATGGAATATCTCCTGACAAATTTTAAACATTTCCTTTGTGTCTTCCATGCTTTTGCAAGTCTGCTCAATGATGGTATTCCATCTCTTGCTGAAGCACTTACTATCCCTTACAATCCACTCTGCTCCATGAGCTCTATTAAAAAAACTTCCAACACTCATTTTCTCATTTTGTTTTGGTTCTCCTGACTACACACTCTGTTTCATCAATGCTTTATGCTCTGCTTCTGTCCTGACAAGGAGTTTTCCCTCAGTTTCTCTTCAATCACAATCTTAAGTTATGAAATGTCAAGAAGTTGCTTTAAAAAAACCCTAACAAAGAAGATGGAGACTCTTTTTTTTCATAAGGAGTCACATGGAAAAGACAAAGGATAATGGGTACAAGTTACTCCTGAGGAGATTCTGAATAGACATGTGAAAAATCTTTCACAAAGAAAATCAGCCATTGGTATAATGTCCCCAGGGAAGTGATGGAGTCCCCAGTGTTGGACACTTAAGATACAGGCAGAAAGGGTGCTGGCCCATCTTGTCTGGATTGTGCTTTTGCCAAGAAAGGTTGGACCAGGTGATCTTTGAGATCCCTTTCAATCTGGTATTCTATGACTCTATGATACAAAGAAACAAAAAAAACCCCACAAATTTATATATAAATGATTAAAGGGCACTACAGATAAATCATAGAGATTATGTAAATCAACTGCTTGAAATAAACCTCTCGGTTCTATGGCTTCTGTTGATGTTAGAGATGCTACAAAAGCAGTACACAGTGTCCACAGAAGTGTATTACCATGGCCTACTACATGCTTATTTGAGCTATTTTGTTATGTTAATATGTTAATCATCTCCTTTAGATGTTTCACTTCTGGGAGCTTATGGAGGCTTATTTAGCAAGACAGTGAGCTCAGGCTTAGCTGCTCTCAGACCGTGGTACTGGCAATGCAGTGTCACTCTGCTCACACTTCCATTGACTAGCTTCAGCTTCATTAACCAGGGTTATAATGTCTCCTTGCACCAGAACATAGGAATTTTCCATGTTACTAACGCTAGTCCACTGTTACTAGCCCTAACAATTTTTTCCTCATCCTGAGTATAGGGAAGAAACATGATAACATCATCATCTCTGTTTCTGTCCTCGTCTACTCTGAGGTAGTAAACTTAATTTTTCCATTACTTTTTTTTCCTTTTGTGCCTTTTTCCATCCCTGGCATTCTGTCACTGTTGCATTTATGTTTAATTTAATACAGTGAAAACTCTTAAAATATGTAACAAAATAGATAACCAGTAGCTTATTTTTTAAACCTTATTTTTAAACTGTTCTTCTTATCATCTTGCCTTTAGCTGAGCTTTGGAGCCTTGGACCCCTATTGCTAAAAGTAGAGCTGAAATGTCCATTATGAATGAGTGGAGAATATTTGCAGAAACATTTAGCAACACGTTTCAGTAAACAACCAGAGATATAAAAAAAAAAGTGATGATAAGGGTGGAACTTCCTGGTATATTATAAACTTTATATAGATTGTAAAAATCTGCCTATTCCAATGCTGTTGATGTTGACTTTCAGATGCCCAGAAACTCACTTCTATTTCAGATTGCAACCTGGTCTGCCCATGGGCACCTAGATATAAACTGTACTAGGAAGGATCTTCTTCAGCTGAAATTCTCTAAAGTGACATACTCCATAGTTCATAGAATGGAATCATAGAATGGTAGGGACCTCTGGAGATCACTGGGTCCAACTGCCCTGCCAATGCGGGAACATCTAGGGCAGGCCACACAGGAACATATCCATGCAGGTCTTGAAAGTCTCTAGAGAAGGAGACTCCACAACCAGGAGACTCCCCAACCTCTCTGGGCAGCCTGTTCCAGTGCTCTGTCACTCTCATAGTGAAGAAGTTTTTCCTCATGTTGAGGTGGAACTTCCTGTGTTTCACCTTGTTACCATTACCTCTTGTCCTATCACAGGGCACCATGGAAAAGAGACTGGGCCCTTCTACTTGACACCCACCCTTTAGATATCTGCAAACATTAATAAGATCCCATCTCAGTCTTCTCTTCAGGCTAAACAGTCCCAGGGCTCTCAGCCTTTCCTCATAAGAGAGATGTTGCAGTCCCTTGATCACCTCTGTAGCTCTCCATTGGATTCTTTCTAGTATTTCTCTGTCTCTCTTGAACTGGGGAGACCAGAACTGGACACAATACTCCAAATGTGGTCTCACTAGTGGAGGGTAGAGGTGGAAGAGAACCTCCCTCGACCTGCTGGCCACACTCTTTATGCACCCCAGGATACCATTGGTCTTCCTTTATCCATTGTTGTTCCATGGATAATTTCTTGTCCAGCAGAACACCAGGGTCACTCTCTCTGGGGCTGCTTTCCAGTGGGTTTACCCCTAACCTGTACTGGTATGTGGTGGTGTTCCTCCCCTCTCTTCTTCTGTGTCTACACTTTCCTTTTTAGTCTCAGAGTACCTAAGGCCTCAGAGACATAAGATGCTAGTCCTTTGAGAAACCTGTGATCTGGACCACAACTGGTGTAGATGATAGAACTATTCACTTTTTGCAAACAGCTTTACATAGATATTGTCCACACATCATTGCCCAAGGCAGGCCATAATGTCCAGATACGGGATATTCTGGGTAAATGTGTACCCTGCCTGCCCTATAGAAGCAGGCACACTACATAGCTAAGTACAATTTCTACAACTGACTAGTCTGGGGGTGTCCTGAGATCTTGATCCTTGAGCTCTGGACAGCTTCTGTCATTTTTATCCAGTGATGGAGAAATATAAAATGTGAAAACTTGCTCAAGAAGATAATTGCGGCTACTAAAAAAGATTTGCTTTTTCTGCTCTTCTACGGGCTTCTGGTAGCTTCATGATTCTTGTATTGATGGGGTCATTTGTAAGTAAAATTGGCCAGGGGCTGTTCTTTGGTCCCTGAGATATGGTATAATGATAAAATTATCCAACTGAACTCTCTAAACTCCAAAACTGGGTGGCTATATCCAAACTGCCTATTAGGAATTATTCCTAATCCCTAACCCATATGAAACAATAGTAGCTGAGCTGTGCCATATCTTTTCAAAAGGTTGTTCTACCAGTTAATGGTATGAATAATACTATGCTGGTCCTTAGATCTGTGACCTGGCCCTGTGTAGACAGCTGTTAAGACTTAACCCAGCTCTTAAAGGAGAGGTGTAGCATGCCCAAGTGTATTTTTTTGTCAGATAACACTTGTAAAGAATTAAAACTTAATTTTTGCTTCCTTATCAAGTGATACAACCAAAAAGATACTGTAGCAGAAAAGATTTTGAATTTGAAAATCCTTTTCATTAAGTTTATCTCTGAAAGACTTATTTATATGGCATCCCAAATGGGGAATCTACATCACTTTTCAGCTGTCGGGGAGCAGCAAAGCAGGATGCAGAGCAGGGGCAAGGTGTGAGGAGCTGGGGGTGCCCTCAACCCCAAGTGCATCCCCTTAGTGCCCTAGTGAAGGGAGCAGAGGAGGGCTACCAGAGCCAGCTGAGACCTATACAGGAGGTCATGAGATCCATGCAAGGCCATCCCAACACAGGCAGCCTAGTCTTGGCATGGACCAGAGATACACTGCAGCTCCAAAGTAAGGGCTAAAGCCCCATCCAAGCCTCCTCAAAGCTCTTCATCATTAACTTTGCTTTGCTCCCAGACATCTTATCTGAGGTTCATCTTATCAGAGCTGATTTTGAGCACAATCAGCAAACTCTGAGGAAGCAAGGGAAAAGCTTGTAGATCTTTCTGGTGCACTCAGGGCCCTGACAGTAGCATCATATTCATTCACAGGAATACGAAAGAAAAATAGCTGAGGGACTAGATTTTCATTTAGATGTCTGTCTCGCTACACTAAATGGAAACTGAATGCACAGATTTTTATTTATTTTTTTTTTTATTCTTTTTTTTTTTGTTTGGGGGGTGCCTGGGGATGCTAATCTTAAGTTACTTACTATGATATGCAAATATGTTTTAGGAACTTGAAAAATTGGCTGTTGATGAGCATAAAGTTAGAACAATTAACAGTGAATTTTATTACTTGATGCTTGTATTTCCAGGATTGTCTCCTTCTGAATGTTATTTTGAACATTCCAAAATGCTCTGTCATGCTACTGTTTTCATATAGAAGAAATAAAACTGCAACAACAACAAAACCCTGTTAGGAAATAAAATATAGTCTAGCCTTGTGATGAGCCTAGCCAAGTGACTGTAGCCACAGAATGTTTTTTCTTCAGTGGCTATGTGTTTGAAAGCTTTTGGTAAAGTAAGCTTGATCTTAAATTTGCTGATTCAATCATATTCATCCAAGTAGGTTCAGTATAATATGAGAATTTTTATTCAGTTTTTTTGTGTGTGTGTATTTGTTGTTTTGTTTTTTTTTTTTTTCTCATAAAGATGCAGTTTCACATTATATTTAGTAATGAATAAGAGAATTCCAATTGATAGTAAACTTTAACCACAACTACCTACTCCTTCAGCTTCTTTATAGCGGATCTTATGGTCATGTAGTTACAGGGAGGGTGAGTTTAAATTTACAACACTGCTTTAACAAAATGTTGAATATGTGCCAGATGAAAAACATCTTTTTTAAAGTTGTTGGCACTCCATAGCTGGTACTCTGAAATTGAAACAGTCATGAGTATTGGTTCCTGCTGAATATATGATTTTGACATGGCTTTAATAAAGGTGGTTACAGTGTTCCTTCTGTAAAAGAAGGATGATAATGGCAGACTAGTAGGAAAATTCCCACAGTCTCCTCCAGCTCTAGATGCAAAAAATCTAAAATAAAAATGACTTAATAATGTTTGTACAGAAAAAAATACCTCCAGAAACTACTGCAGCTTCAGGAAATAAGGCAACAGAAAAAAAAACACAACACAACAAAAACAAACAAAGAACCCCAAACATTTGAACTGTCTATCTAATACAATCTTATTAGGTGGACTATTGCCACATGGCAAATCTACTTTTTGATGACTTTCTTTAACTAATATTTTACAACTGCAGATCGCACTTCCAGTTTTGTAGATTGAAAACCTTTTTACAAATACCTGACCATAAGGAGTAAAGTGATTCTTCACAAAAATGACATTTTCAGCATATGACTCTCCACCAATGATATGTTAACTCTGTACCTAAATGACCTAATGACAATAATTTACATTTATCAAAGTGCACATGAGCTACTTCATTATCTTATTATTAGTTTTTTTCCAACCTCTTCAAAGAAAAAAAGCAAAATTTTCTCCAGTATAAGTTTTTTTGCATTTCCACTTTAAAAATAGAGATTTTGTCCATTATACTTTTTTTTTTTTTTTTTTTTTTTTTTTTTTTTTTTGTAACTGAAAAGCTGTTGGCATCCTGAAATTTGTCTGTATGTATTATAACATGTTTATTTGCTTGGCCCTTTCTTTTTTTCATATGTGCTTTGGGATCCCCTATGAAGGCACTGTTTTGTAACTGCATTCTGTTATAATTTTGCTCATTTTTAATAATATGTATGATATTTCTGTTTCCCTGAAGGAGTCCCATTAAAATTAAATGTTTAAATAAAATGAGCCACCAATGCTTCTTTCTATTAGGCTAGTTAATATTTTATAAAATACTTTTAACTGTGAAACTTTCAATACCTCAACTTCAAAATTACTTTCTACATATTATAAGCAATAACAAATACCCCTTGACTAAATAGCAAGGAACAGATTCAATCTCTGTGACAGTTGCTATTCATAAACTGTCTGAGCTTCACTCTCATCGTTTATGATGCTAGATGAACCCTTTAAACTGAGGTACAGAACTAGATTCAGTAGGGGTATCAGACCTTGATATATATATAAATTCCTTTTGGAATTATCCCCTATTATCCTTCTTCAAATACAGATCCTGATCCTGGAGACCTAAGTCATTAAAAATTCATACCAATTTTACTTCTAGGCCAGTATCATCCTGACTATAATACAGAAAAGGCTGTCACCAGATACATGTACACAATTTCCTTTGAAGCCAATGAGATCTCTGTGTATTTTCAAAGAAAGAATACAACCTTAGATACTTAGAAATGACAAATGTATACAATTAGTATTCACTCAGTTTGCTAAGTTGTATAACTATTGAATAAAATCATTGACATTGCACCGTGATGCTTTTAAAAATAAGTCTCTGTTCAACAAAAATTAATTTGAGTAGTCCAGATGGTAAATGAAATACTATTTCCACTAAAAATTTCTAAGCAACATTTTTCTGGCCTCTAAACTCATCTTGGGTCTCAAATAAGTAGTTCCTATTCCTGTATATCTATGATCATTCTTCCAACTAAAAGTATGACTAACCTTCTTAAACTTGATGGTTTAACCTTTTTTCTTCATGCTTCTTTTTGTGATCATGTCCATACAAACCTATTGTTTTCAATTTTTTTTTAGAGAGCTAGCATACTAAACTTTAACCAACTACTTTATGTATAATGCATAAATGTATGTAGACTACAGCTCATGTTACTTAGCTATGTTTTTCTTTCAGTAATAATGGAAGTAAAAAGCCATGAAAAATTCTCATTTATCCCTCAGTTTAGAAAATGCAGCATGACTTGAATATACTCAGGATAAGTTACATAAGGTATGACAGTACTTTCCTTTAACTTCCTGCTCTCCACTAAAAAAAAACAACCAAACAATAAAAAGCCAACAACAAAAAACAACAAACCAACATGAAAACAAAACAAATAAATAAACTGAAACTAATGTGATTTTGGTAGAGAAAAAAAAAAATCTACTGAAAAGGAAAGAAGAAAAAAAACATCAAATCTGATATGAAATAAGACCGAGTTTATACCTGTTTGTTTTTTTCTCAGCTGTGCTATAAGGTCTGTTAGTGACCCTGGTCATGTCCCTGAGAGCTAGGCTGGTGCCTTCAATTATTATTTAAAGTGAAAAAAAGAGAAGCACTTTCTTGTTTTTAAACATGGACAAAAGTTGTATCATGCCCTGCTGTTACTCATCTTAGGTGTGAAAAATCTGGATTCACTTTCCTGTGTAGCCAGAGTGGTTTAAATCTCTGTCATTCAGCTTAAGTGTATCCACCAGTTAGACACACTACAGGCTATCAGGCTATTCTCCAGTCATCATGTTGTAACCTTGCACTTTTTAAGAAAATAATTCAAGGAAAACGTGAACAAAACTTTGAACTAAGTGATTAGCATACTCACCTGAAGGCAAAGAAACCTGGGTTCCTATTTCTGTTCCTGTAGTTCAAAGACTATTTAATGTAAAAATGGAAATAGCCTTGAGATGAGAATGTTCCTGAAAGAATTGGTGCTTCGTTCTTTTCTACAAAGCAGAAAAAAAATAACTGGATCCTACTTCCTTGATAACTGTTTTCTGATTTGACTGCTGATTACAAATGGGTGGTCAAGTACATTACCATTTGTGGCTGGTGTGTTTTAAAAAAACCAAACCAAACCCTATGATTTTCTGTGGTGCTCAGGCCTGCTGTGGATGGTCAGTGTTACAGAGCACAGCAGAAACCCCCAGGGATTTAGCACAAGTTCACACTGCACTGCTGTTGATAGGTGCTGTGTTGCTAACACTCAGGAAACTGCAGGCATGCCTATAATGAGAAACACTAACCTCTTGTAAACTCGAATCTACACTCTCTCTTTGGTTTAAGTGCCTCCAAATTTAGGCAGCAGCTGTTGCTTTGCTTCTCAGATTACAGTTTTCTACCTAAACATCTCCATTTTCTCCAAATCCTGCTTTAGATGTTTAAATCCCTTTTTGGCTCTATCTCTTAATCTCTTTAATGCTTACCTTCCTCTGTGTAAATGGGAATATTCATACTTCTTACCCCTCCCTTTACCTTCTGTATTGCCTGAATGCAGTTATGTAGGACAAAGGCTGTAATTCTCACAAGTCTGTTTCTTTTGGGGACTGTTCAGACAGCTCCTGGGAAACAAATTTGTACTAGAAAAGTTAGGTGCTCAACAATATAGTGAACTTAGCTGTTACTTGCTAGGAAAAAAAAGAAAAAACGTGGCAATGTAAGATGGTCATTTAGGACATGGAAGATGATAGAGCTACAATGTCAGTGCTGGTCTGGGAAGACAAGGTAACACTGTTAATGAAAGCAAAGATGTTAATACATCTCTGTAGGGGACATGTAACTGAAATGTAACAAACATGGGATATGGAGGTCAAACAGAAATTAATTTAAATAATATAACTGCATGTTCATTTTATTTCACTGACCTGTTCCCTAGACCATAACTGACATTTAACATGCAGTACTGTAAGAATTATTTTGGATGTCTTCAAGTTTGGAGGGTAATAATCCACAGTATGGATGAAATTCTAGGTGTGAAATCATGGCACATACAGCCCTTGTATTATGTTTGCAGAGTATGAGAGAATTGCTAATGAAAAAAAGGACTTTGAAGACTCTGATTCCTGGGGTAAGCTTGTAGAGATTGTTGTTCTGTGACTGTTTCCGAGGGAGATATTCACCTGAAGCTGAGATGGTAAATGTGCATACAGGATACAATGAAATTCACACTATGGAACACTGATATGGCCAGCAATTCTGAAGTATTAAGCAAGTGGAAAGTGAAATTTTCTTTTAAAAGGTCAGAGTCTTTTTCTCCCTTCATTAAAAAGACTAAATGTTAATGTCAAAACAAAATATTTAGAATCTTCAAAAAAATATTAATATTTTTAGGCTGAAAGGTTTTGCCAGATTTACCTTGGACTTGAAAAATAGTTTTGATGACCAAGTTATATATTTCTTGCTACACAGAGTGCTTGCCAAAAGAAAAAAACAAACCAAACCATACCAAAAAAAACAACAAAACCAACCAACCAAAACACACACACAAAAAACCCAACAGTAGCTGTTGTAATAAATTATCCTGAGAGCAGCATGTGAGCTGGGCTTATGACTACAGTTTTACATCATATGGACACATGAAATCCTTTTCCAAGACCAGAAACAGGTAATTCCTTGCAACCCCAGAGGCACCTGCACAGGAGAACTGGGATTTGATAACCTTCCCACACCAAATATGATTATGCCTTGTATGTGGCTAGTTGAGGACTAGAGAAATAAATGAAGCTCATAAAGAGGAAAGAGTCTGTAAAGAACCTATTTAGTAAATTAAACAAAAAACAGCGTAAGTCATCTATGTCCATCTCAGATTTAACTGGGTTTATGATTCTTGGTGAACCATTTATTATCACATTGTTGATTTTTTAATATATTTTTTTTTTTGTTATTCACAAATAGCTTATAAAAACAAAACAAAACAAAAAAGAAAAAACAAAACAAAACAAAACAAAACCAACCAACCAACCAAAAAACAAACACACCCCCCCCCCCCAAACAAACAAACAAACAAACAACAAAAAAACCTCACCTATTTCATTAAATGTATTCATTAGGTAAAGTTATTATGTTGAATAATTTCCAAGAACAGAAATTGCTTCCTGTTTTCATATTACATTTCTCAATTACTATTTTTGCTCATGAGCAAAAGACTAAAAAATACTTGAGGTATGAAAATGTTGTGGGCACGCAATTCAAACTCCTCTCTTAAGTCTTTGGTATAAATGAAATAGTGGGGATTTCTATGGTTTGAGGATAAAGTCCCATCAGCACAAGATAGCTGAAAGAAAGGTAAGGTGAAACAAATCCAAAGGAGAAATAAAACATTATGTTGTTTGTTTGTTCGTTTCCTGAGCAACATCTTTGTGAGTATTGGTAGCTCACATATGTTGTTTTGAAGATCTCTACAGTTCTAAAGTCTATAATCCCCCAGAAGATCTGTTTCAGCACTTTACTATTTTTATGATTATATTGATATTTTCTAATATTATAATCCTAATTTCAAATTCTGTTGCAGTTTAAACACATCATTTCTTGTTCTATTTCTTAGTCTATGGTGAGTAGCTTATTCCTTCTTTCCTACTTATAGCCTGTCAAGGTTTAGAGTCTGGGCCAGACACTCACTAGATAAATGACAGATGCTCTCTAATCAGCTGTCTCCCTTCCCAAAGGTGAAAAGAAAGGGAACAAGGCAGAGACCCTTATGGACTGGAAAAGAAATCTAGTACAGCTTTTATGAAAACAATAATAATCAATGAAATATACATAAATATATGCAAACCCAGTAATGAACCCAACTCCCCTGATGGCAATTACATCACTGTCGCCACTGATGTTGTGGAGTAAGCACTGGGAAAGTCCCAGACTGGACTCAGCATCAGACAGGAAACAGATTCAGGAGTTGCATTTGGGAAATAGGTTCAGGAACACAGGGATTGGGATCAAAA
Source organism: Chloroceryle amazona (assembly GCA_027560015.1). Classification (NCBI taxonomy): domain Eukaryota; kingdom Metazoa; phylum Chordata; class Aves; order Coraciiformes; family Cerylidae; genus Chloroceryle; species Chloroceryle amazona. The sequence continues at coordinate 12,786 of JANHFX010003070.1, forward strand.
CCAGAATGGACAAACTCCTCCTCGGATGCCAGCCATTGAAGAAGAGACCTTGACCCTTGTGATTCCTCAGCCTTATACTGAATATGGCATATATGCGATGGAATGACTTGCTTGTCATTTTAGGGTCACCTGTCCTGTCTGCTCCTCACAGCAGGTGTGGCCTTTTATTCCCCCCCCCCCTTGACGTAGTACACAGGATTCAGCAGTGACCTTGGTCTACACAGCAATCTTTGTTACTAACTCTAAACATGAAGTGTTGTCACTGCTAGAAGCAGACACTGACTATGAAAGTATGCTGTTAAAACTTCAGAAGTACAGTTAGTTACAAGATACTTGGCTGAAAAGTAGAATCACTGTTCTAACACAAACCAGGACACAGCCTTTCAGCCTTTTACACATTTGAAGAAATTCCCCTTTTAGTCTGTTTGTTTTGTTTTATTTATTTATTTATTTTTTAGGTTAAAGAATCATAATTCATTCAGTCATTTTTCTCCAGTTCTGTTTTCTAGAATCCCAGTTGTTTTTATTCTTCTACTGAGCTCTCTTCAATTTTGCATCTTTCACAAACTGTGGTGCCCAAAATTGAAAAAAGAAACCCAGCTGAGGTTTTAACAGAGCAGAAGAATTGTTTACAGGCTGTCTTTCTATTTATACTTTTTGGTATATGGTCTATACCTTTTTACAACAGAGTGGCATTGCTGATTCACATTTAGATTGCCATCCAACTACACCTTTTTCTGTGAAACGATTATATTGTCAGATTATTTCCCACTTGTCTGTTTCTGTCATTAAAATTTTGGAATCTGTGAGTCTTGTGAATCACTACTACTTACTTATTGCTCTCATGGTTATATTTGCAAATTCACTCATCTTAGCAGAATTCTGTATAAATAAATCTCTTGTTGACAGAGCAGTCCACCTGAAGAGAAGTCATCTCCACAGAGAGAGAGTTTGAATAAGAATTAAATAGTAGATGATCCTCTATAGAGAAACAATTTGCTTGACATAGTTGAAGTCCAGTAGTTAGAATTCACTGAATCTTTTTCCAGATGAAATTAAATTGTGGAAATATATGTGAATTTAAATTGTGGAAATAGAGTGAAAAAGGAGGTGTGAACATAATTAGTGTAAAAGCTTCTAAAAGCTTTTGGAATAATTATTCATGGAAATTATTAGTAAGAGTTGCCCAGCTCTATTCTTGTTCCTAGGCAATTCAGATTTCCTGGAGTACAATGTTTGGAAAGACTAAGGTTTAGCTGCAGAGGTTTTCTGTCTTAGACTTGTAGGAGTGGCAGTTGGAAGGGATATCTGCCAGTCTGTCTAATGCACCTCCTGCTCAAAGTGAGGCATAGCAAAATTCCCAATCTACATCAGCTGTGGCTTTTTCTAACCATGTCTTGTAAACCTCAACAGATAGATACTTTTGACATTGATCTTTCTGAGGAGCCTCTTTTTTTCTTGTAGGATATTTATTAACTACGCAGGAGATTATGGTTCCTTGCCTTCTAATGTTATGCCTGGTTAACAGCATCCTGGTGCAGCCTTTCACCTTTAGCCACGAGCAAGCTATAGCAAATGTTATGCAGACCTATGATGTGCAGGAACCACAATGGATGAAGTATGTTTATTCATCCAGCTCAGATGACATGTACAATGTTTGAGTCGTGTGCAGCATCCTCAGTCACATTGAGGCCTACAACATGTGCAGTTCTGTGGCAGTTCTGTGCACAGCACTGAGTACATTGTTAGGTCAAAAGCAGTCCTAACAAGCTTCTTTCCAGAATATGCAGGCATGACTTTTTGTTTTGTTTTTCAAGTGTTTAGAACTGGCCAAATTCCTGTATATTTTTTTAAAAGGTGGTAAAAAGAACCCTGATGGCAGTTGTGATGTCTGGAGTTCAAAGCATAGTTTAGCTTTATAAAATGAGGCTTGCTAACACTTTCTTATGTTAATTTTTCCCTAATTCTTTTCCCCAAATGATTGAATTGTTTGACTGAATGTTGCCTACCAAAGAAACAGCCTCAGGCAGGCATCTGTCATAGAAAATTTCAGCCTGAATCATTAATATTTTGCAAAATTATAAGCTATGAAAACAGAGATTCGTAATATGAAGTGCTAGGAAGCCTCAGTAGTACACTCTGCTACTACCTTCCTGCACCATTAAGTTACTGGTATGTGATTGGGTATTTAATAAACTTCTATAACTTTTTTTTTTTTTTGTATATACATACAAGGATTTGATTCAAAAGTGCTTTGGATTTGTGTAGTTCTTTGTTACAACACCTAAACACAAAAGATTTGTAATAAAAATGAAATGGCAGTCTGAATTCAGAATGCCCATACTTTTGTGTTTTGATGTCTCAGCTTTCATGCTATTTTTATGTTGTTTCTTTCATCTTTAATTTTACCAAGAGATTCATATTAGATGCATTATTAATCCTTGTAACACTGCTTTCCCTTTTTCTGCACAGTATGAGAAATTTCTGGCTTCAATAGAAATAATATGTGAGATTATTTTCTACCTTTAGTATGTGAATAAACAAGTAAACAATGCAGATTTTCTAAAATCTCCATGCATTGTAATTTTCTTTCAAAGATTTCACTGATGCATTAGGACTGAGAGGCATGAACAATCACCGAAAGCTTTTAAGCAATGATTTTGGTTGTGTACTTTCTAACCAGAGAATTCTCAGCATGCAGCACATTATACCACATACTGCAGTGGAAAACAAACAGAAAAGTGAAGTATAGTGACTGGACTTTCTGTAGGGGTTTGACATAGATTAAATGAAACACAATTCCAACATGTTGATGAACTGCAGAAAAGGCAATTAAATGTCTCACTGATGGAGGTTAATTGGACCAATTAGAGAATGTGTTTTGAAATGTGACTGGTACAGTTATGATGCCTGTGACTGAAAGGGACAGGCAGGAGGAAGGGGAATAAGGGATTGTGAATGGCTAGGGGAAAGACTGCTAGCTTGGGAGATGTATTTCTTTTGGTTGTTGGGCAAAGGGGAATCTGATTACAAATGTTACACTTTGAATTAAAATGTATATCATATTCTTTTGATAGTTGTATTTATTTTGTAGACATGATCACAGCTGTGCTGTAAACAAACTGGTTAAAGAAAAAGGAGTAGCCTGCACCAGTGAAAGTCTGGCCATTGTATTTATGCATAACTACAACAAAAAGGAAACTCTTGGGGCTTCTACAGTGTAGGATCACAGTTAGCAGTCATAGGATGGACATCAGGTGTCCATTCAAGCCAGGCAGCAACAACAGTAATCTACTTAAACAGAAAATTAATAAGGAAGGAAACTTTTGGGCCCCAAGCATCAGCTGGCGAAAGGTAGTGTGTTTCCATGTAATATAATGTAATGCCTTTGTAGCTGACCTATATTCTATGAGAAACAGTGATCATTGCAAGGCTCAATGTTTCCTAAAATCTGTAGCAATTTGAAATCTAAGTCTTGATTGCAACAGTGTTGAAAGACTTCTCCCACTGCCCTTCCACAGAGACAGAGAAGTGATGCTGCTGTAGGTGTAAAGGTAATACAGTTGCTCCCGAAGTTCGAAGTACTGGGAGGTATGATGGAACCCCTCTGAACAACCCTTTTTCACACAACCCAGTTAGGATCTAGAAGCAGAATTGCCACATCTTCAAAACACTCTGCTCACACCAATAATAACGGGCTCTCTAAGGTTCTGGATCCATTTTTCTGGTTACCAACATTCACTTCAGATCTCTCTCCTACTTGTGTTCATAGGTAGAAATGAGAAAGGCCTGTGTTAGCAGTTCTGTCTCTCACTTATTAGCATGACTCATGTCCTAAAGTCTTCGGAGTCAGCTGGGGTGGGTCCATGTGCCTAGACCAACATCCAGAGAGGATCAGTCACAGATACACCAGAGCACAGCACAGCACAGAACTCCGAAGTGTGTTCCATATTGCAAAAATATAATGAAGACTTACTTAAATTATACTTCTAGTGAACACATGCATTCATCCAAAACCACAAAAATCACTGGGGTTTTTTGGCAATGCTAAGGCATACAGAAATGAAAATGTGCAATATGTTTCATTTGCTCTGTACATGTAATATATCACCACAGATATTTGACAATTTTTTTTCCAGAAAAGGTCCAGGATGATTTGGAACACCCATGAAAGTGGTAATTCTTCCACAGTTCGATTAGAAACTGACTAATAGTAGTTTAACTCGATAAGAGAGGGTAAATAATAATTATTTTTAAATAACATAGTTTAAGTGACACAGTTTCAAACACAGAAGTAAGCACTGAAGTGTGTAAACTAGTTTATTTCAGTCACCAGTTACTATAATTCCTGCTTGAATTCAATGAATCAGAAGAAATATTCTCACTTTTATTAAGGTAGTTGTACTGGGTCTGGCTGGGATAATTTTCCTTATAAGAGCTCATATGGTGCTATGTTTTAGATCTATGGCCAAAACAGTACTGATAACACAGTGATGTTCTAACTTTTGCTGTATGGTGTTTGCTCAGCATCAAGGCCTCCTCTGGTTTTCACTCTGTTCTGCCCCAGAGAATAGGCTGGGGGATGTGCAGTAGGTTGGGAGGGTTCACAGCTGAACAGATGACCCCAACTGACCAAAGATGTATTCATTACCATATAAAATCATACCATAAAATCATCAGAAATAAAAGTGAAAAGAGGGGGGATTAGGGAGGTTTACCAAGTTTTTCTTGGGACTTGGCCGTATGTTGTCTACACATGGGAGGTAGTACATGATTGCCTTTGCAACACGTGGGGTACTTTTGTTTCTTTTTCCACTTACTACTAATTTATTAAACTCTTTTCCATTTTTTTGTTTGTTGTTGTGTCTGTTTTGTTTGTTTGGGTTTTTGTTTGTTTGTTTTTGTTTTATTTTGGTTTATCTTGACCAGTGAGGTTTTTTTGCTTCTATTCTTTCTCATTCCCTAACCCACTGGGAGTTTGGAAAGTGAGCAAGTGGCTGTATAGTGCTTAGCTGCCCACCAAGGTTAACCCCCAACAGACAGTACAGAAAGACCATGGCAGACCTGCTTTGTTATGAACTTGTCTCATGAAACAATACTAAATGAGTATAAAATGTCAACATTCTGCTTTAGAAAGATATAACTTACCTTACAAGTCAATGGAGATTGGTACTGTTAATTTCAGTGAAACTACTTTTGACTCAAGCTATTCTACCTGAGGTGAGATTATAGTCTATTAAGGTTTCATTTTGACTTACTCTCATTGTACATCTCAGTGAAAAATATTTCACAACAAAGAACAAATGTAATTGCGTATAATTCATGATTCATGGAACAACACCTGCTATTCCAAGTCAGGACTGAAAAGCACTAGGAGATATGTTAACATAGGGTGATAAAAATGCTGAAACGGTGTAAATTACTGTAGCTCCATTGTTTTCAGTATGTGTACTCAACCTTGTTTATGTGTATTTAGACAGGAATTCATCAGAGTCATTATCAAAGTTTTAATAAGAAATATAAGTATGAGGCAGCTGGAGCTGATGGATTCTGTTCTTCTTGGACTTGTTATTGTGGCTGTTATTTTTCATACAATAAACAAGCACTGTTAGAAATAAGGTCTTCCTAAAAATTTAAAAGAATTTAATCCGTAAATACTTCTCTAAGTATCTCTGCTTTGCTAATAATAACAGAATATATTCACTACAAGAGTCATAAAATAGATGAGGCAGTGAAAATGTTTAGGGAATGTTAGAACTGAGAATGGTAATGATGATACTAGAACAGTTGGAGCACAGCACACAAAGACAGTGAAATGTTGTAGTAAGCTTCATGCACTCTGCACAGAATCAGTGGTAATCCAGGATTGTATAACTGGTATTACAGGCTGCACTGGAGTTGGTGTCTACTTCTGGGATTGGCTTGTATTAGCAGAGCCAAAAATAACATAAATATTCGTTTGATGTTTAGAGTACTTCCTCTCTCTCAGAATTCATTCTCTTTTTCTGACTTTACAGTGCTTAGACTGAAAGCTTTTTGTTTTATCATTATCATCTTTGGTTTTTAGCTTCAGTTTGTGAAAAAAAGAAAGAAGCTTCATTTTTTCTATTCCATTTGGAGGTGCAATACCCAGTATACCAGCAGTATTTTACCACATCAAGTCTGGGTATATCAGAGCAGCAGAGCTGTGCTGCTGACTCACCTGGCTGTTAGGTCTTGGATGCTTTTACAGAAAGGCACACTTAACATGCAGACCTCCTTTAGCAGGCAAGATAGAAGTATAAACAAATTTAAGTTTCTGAGTTCACAAGAACTGAAGAATAAAGAAAAGTCTAAATGGAATAAACTGAGCGTTAAAGGAACAAAACTGGCACTCAAGAGTATGTATTTTTTATATCAGAGTGGGTCATTTTGGACAATTGCTTCTGTGTATTTTGCAGGCATGAGTGTCCACATTCAAGTGGATGTGTGTTAGGAGTCCAGTGGAATTGACAACAATGTAGGAAACATTTTAGCCTGCAACACCTCCAGAAGAAGGATTTACAAGTTGAACTCTTGCTGAATTTTATTGATAATAGCACCATTAATAAAATTAACAGCAATACGAGTTATGCTGCAATATAGAAAATGCTTGAAGAACCTATATAGAGTAAATCATAAATAGAATAACTTAATTAAAAAAACAGAACTATGAAGGAGGTGTTTACTGTGACTTAGGTGTGTCCCTAGCCCAGAATGTATCACCAGGATGTATCACCATACCTAGTCTGCCCCAAATGTCCATATTTACTTTAAGTTCAAAAACATCTGTGCATCTGCTGTGCATGTACTATGTAGAAATTAATCCTAGATTAAATAATGCATAATTAGCCAATGGTGACCTATACTTCAGAAGATTATCAATGCTGATATTGTCATGAATAACTGATAACCTAACAAATAATACAGTAGAAAGTTAATTAGTGCACAGCTCTATATGCCTCAGGAAGAAAATAGTGTGCTTTAAAGGCCCCATTTTCCTAACTCTGATTGATGATTCCCTTTGAGCTTAATAACAGTTCAAAACTGGGATTAAAAATTGTATCCTTGCTAATGTCTTGAAGTCATTGAGTTACTATTTAGAGTATTGTAGCTACTCTGAAATTATGATTTGCTATGGGTTTGCTGCTTTTTGGGTTTTGGGTTTTTTTTTGGTCTCAATGTTAATTTTCATTCACGCCAGATGACAAAATGCTTTGGAGAACAAAACTGATCAATTACAGTGTTTAATATATCAATAATTCAAAAAAATATCGAGATTCTGGCAAGGGAGACAATGTACATGTTCAGAAGAGAACTGGAAATGAAAAGTTAGTGAAGACAAAGGATGCTGTGAAATGCAAATCCAAGTAAAAATGCAAAATAAAGTGATACATGAAAAGACAAAAAGACAATCAAAATTAACTACAGAATACCCCATTTTCCAGACTGTAATGGTGGTATTTTGTATTTCCTTGTCTTCCACTCTTAGAAGTTACTGTATTTAATGCAAGTTTCTCTTCTAATTATTTAAAGCATGCAAAATTGCCACGTTTCATTTTGAATTGAATGTGTGTATCCATTTTTTTTTTTCTGCCTAGGGTTTTTTTCTGCTTCTGTTGAAATCATGGATAAAATCCTCAAACAGAAAATCTTGGTGTGAGATTGAGACTTGGAAAAAGATTAGCAAATAATGTTAAAATTAATATAATTGAAGGGTTAATATTCTTAGCACTTATTCATCTATAATGGGAAAAGGGAGAAAGGCTTCCGTGTAAGAAGATAAACAAAATGAACCAAAGCAAAAGTTATTTATCTTGTATCTGTCTCTGTCCTCCCTCTGTTTTATGCAGTCATGTAATCACAGTCCTTGAGGTCACCTTTCTGCTCTGCAGGAAAGCGGTGAATCAGAGGGACTTTCCCATTTGCCAACCAGTGCACTGGAAGACCACACTGCAGAGAAAAGACAGTAAGTGCCTCAGAGAAGGGAACTAAACAGCAGAGGAAGATCTGAGACACAGTGTTTGATATACTCCTTAGTCAGCTTTCTGTCTAGTGGCTTATCAGGGAGCAGTGAAGCATATCTTAAAGCAATTGACAGGGAGTCCTCAAATATGTTCTGGAAGACCATGATCCAACAAACTATCACATAGGCCAGCTAGACTTTCACCTAGTGAAAGGTAATGGCAGTGATGGGTACTGCCTCTCCTCTGCAGTACCTGTACCACAGCTTACACAAATCACACAGGCTACGTATAGTTTTATGATGGCATGAAGAGGATGAAGGGAGGAAAAAGTGAGAAGTGGTATCCAGACTCTTTGGAGGCACAGACATAATTCCAACAGGAGAAAAAAAAAAAAGTTTTGATGTACTTTTTTGCTATTGTACATTCTGCTTACAACTGAATAGAATTTGTTTGTTTGTTTAATGTTTGAGCTGAAAAATTGGTCAGAGAAATAGTTTAGTGATGATCTGTTGTTTGATTTTTAAGACAGCTTTTACTATTCATTGATTATTTCAGACTCAACACGGTTTTAAAATGTAAATGTATACTATTAAGCATAACAATCTTTTTAGCAAAAAAAAAAAAAAGAGTACCTTTTAATTCTGAAGTTTTAGATTTCTCAGGTGAAATTATTTATTTTAATTTAACTGAATTGAGAAATACTTTCCTTTCTCTTAAAGGGACAATTTCTGTCATTTTTTTTTAAGAAAATATCATGCATTTGGGCTTGACATGACAACAAAGACTAATTAGAGTTACATGGTCTGTAATCACTCACGGTAGTAGATATGATGTGAAAGCTATTACCAAAGTTAATTTGCTTCTGGCACATTGAAAATAGACCATTGTACAGATTTCAAATATCGTTTCACTTCCTACCCTGTGCAGTGCCTGGCTACTGAACCCTTCTACATGTAGATGCAGAAGAGTGTCTGCTTGCAGTTTTACTACTACTGTGTTTTAAAGTGAGGAATGAGTTTGAGTTCAGGGTTACCAGGGGCTAAAATTTGCACTTTAAGGCATCTTGTGAAAGTAGTGGATTATTCCCAGCAAGTAATCCAAATAGCTCATTACAGACAGACAATCCTGTAGTCAGTTTTGTACTTTATATTTTCATGTAACTTTCATGTGAGGACCTTCTCACATGGCATGGATAGATCTGAAACATGTAACTAGCATTTGTATAATAACCTATAACTATTATTTGAATAATATGTAACTAATATTTGGATAATATTAGTATTGGATATTTTTATAAACAATAAAAGAGTGTTCTTGGGTAGATCAAGAGGAATTTTATTTAAAATATTTTGCTTATGATAACAGAAGGAAATTTGTAAGAGGATTTTCTTCAAAAGTATCCAGCATCCAGTTTGAAAAACACTCCCCATCCCACAGAAAGTATAATATGTGATTTTTTTCCAATGAGTGGAAAGCTTAAATTTCTTTTTTTTCCTTAAATGTGATAAAAGAGGTTGAAAGTTCTGAAAAACTCAAGAGGACCATCAATATTTTTTCTTAACTTTCATAGCATTGTATATTCTAAAAGACTCCTGGACCCACTTATATTAATTTACTTTCAGTAAATTCTCATTCCTTGATATCTCATGTGTAAGCATAACATATGTATGCAGAAGTTGACAGTAGTGGTTTATTAATTCTTTCATGCAGGCAGAATATTCATGGCAATTAAAGATAATTCAGCACTCAAATATGAACAAAGGGAATGTTAATATGTCTGTCAAAAACTCATCTCAAAGCTATAAAAATAAAAAAAATAAATAAGTATTTTCTATCAACTTATAAAATATACTACAAAATTTATAATAGCAGTGTCAGACAGTGCATGTCAACTTTCCTTTTTAAACCTTTCTTTAATGTTTTTCACTTGGTTGTGAAAATTCACTGGAGCTGGATGATTGGTTTTGAAGAGCTTAATTGGGAAAAGATATTCTTTGTTGGATAAATTTTCAGAACCCCCCCCCAACAAATTACTGAGATCAACATTCCTCTTTACAGACACAAGGATCTGAACAATATCGAATTTTTGAGTTCTGTATGACTCTTAAATATGTGGAGAATTGCAGGGTTGTGGATTTTTTTCTATTTTCTTTCAATAATAATGCAAGTATTGATACATTTTAAAGGTCATAATTTTTCATTTTTTAATACATGTGTAAATCAAAAAGGGGTTTTGAACAGCTCAAAACTGAGTGTGACAGGCACTGTGAACATCAAGTAGTCATGAAAGTATAACCTCTGCCTAAAGTAATGAAAGATGGCTAAAATCAGTGTAATGGCAGTTCTGTTTCACTGTTTTTCCAGAATAAAACATGGAGTTCTGAAACATTTTCTATTTGAACACATCATCAAAAAACCTCAAGTGAACAAGCCCTGAGTAATGCACAAGGACTACATAACAAAGGAAACACGTGGCAAAATCAGCAAACTAAACCTCATTCACTGGAGATGGATTTCATTATCACCTGGTGTTAGATGTTTACAGAAACACATTTCATCAAGTAGCCTTAGCCTCATGGTGCAGTCTATGGAGAGAAACAGACACTGAAAATACAGTTTCTTATGTCTTTTTTTTTATAAATCTATGTTAGGAATAATAAATGGTACCTAAAAATACCAATTTCTCTTTGCTATCAGGGGAGTCTAGACCACTCATTCAGATGTCAACCCTTACTCTGTAAATGTGTGTGGTTACTCAGATTTATTTCTTAGATTCACTTCTAGGTGAGATTTTCATTTTCCTGGATAACTCTCTGTGCTTGTTTTAAGCTATAAGGATCTGAACCAGAGAATATTAAGGTAGCTTCCAAGCTTTAAGGAGACTCACATAAGGTTAATAGTTAAATTATTATTCTCAGGTGGATCAAAAAGAGTGTGTCCAGCAAGATGAAGGAAGTTCTGCCCCTCTACTCTGCCCTGGTGAGGCCACATCTGGAGTACTATGTCCAGTTCGGCGATCCACAGTTAAAGAGGGACAGGGAACTGCTGCAGAGGGTACAGCAAAGGGCTAAAAAGATAATTAGGTGACTAGAACATTTCTCTTATGAGGAATGGCTGAGGGAATTGGGTCTATTTAGTGAGAAGAGTGAGGGGGGAATCTTATCAATGCTTATAGATACTTAAAAGCTGGGTGTCAGGAGGATAAGTCCAGCGTTTTTCAGTGGTGGCTAGTGACAGGACAAGAGGTAATGGACACAGACTTGAACATAGGAAGTTCCATCTGAACACAACAAGGAACTTCTTTACTTTGAGGGTGATGGAGCACTGGAACAGGCTGCTCAGAGAGGTGGTGGAGCCTCTGTCTCTGAAGGTGTTCAAAACCCTCCTGGATGTGTTCCTGTGTGACCTTCTGTAGGTGAACCTGAGTTGGCAGCGGGGTTGGACTAGATGATCTCTAGAGGTCTCTTCCAGCCCCTATCATTCTGTGATTCTATGATTCTGTTAGATCGGGAATTGTGGATAGTCGTTGTATATTATATTACCTTCAAATCAAAAAGTTTGCTAAGAAGTATGAAAAATGTGTATTTTCTTATTACGTCAGTGAGATGTACACCTTGTCTGAAAAATTCCCTAATCCTAAACCTACTCTTCACAGCCTTACAGGCAGAAGTTTAGCTGACCACCAGTCAGCTCCAATGGCAGATCCTTCACAGCTTTCAATGTCAAAGAAATGCCTAGGTTGTTCCTAACCCTGAAGTTTCTGATTGTAGAGGACCTGAGGCAACTGGTAGCAAAGGAGACAGAGGTACTCATCTGACCTGTATGAGCTTGCCACCAGCTTCCTCCACCTTGGGAATTTCAAAGTACCTGCACAGTTTACCTTCTCTGAGATGCATCAAGCTCCTTGTGGGTTAGTGACATTTGGACACAGTGGTCTACAGTATGTATGTGTTCCCTGGTGTTATTTATGCCACTAAGTGAAGAATATACAGGTAGGCTTGTAAGTTTGGGGATTTTTTTCACTGTATGTTTTTCCTTCGTCTATGTCTCCCACCAAGGGAACAGAGTTTCAGAGATTTTGTTTGATGAGTTCAGATCATTAAGCTTTCTAAATTTGTTCTTGTATGATGATTATCAGAAGCTAATTTGCTCATTGGTTTTTCATTTCTTGCTTGGGTGTGCCTTGTGATCTTGTGTTTTCCCAGGCACAGTTATGCAACACTGCAAAGGCAGATTAGTGATGGACAAGGGCATGGTTATTCTATGTTAAGCAACAGCTAACTGTGTGCTATTTGTCAAGATTCCTGTTAAGACATGTACCTCAGCTTTCATTTTGAAAAGATATGTACATATTTGATAGTGATAGCGTAGGTTAAAGTCAATCAAAATTTTTTAAATGAGAAAAATGTATTATTCAAAGACCTACTTCAATCAATACTTTTGATTTTTATTTTTTTTTACTGAAATTGAATGGAGACCAAGTCCCTTACAAACCTGATTTTACTCTGTTTCTAGTAATTTTACGTGAGAAAATGAAGTTTTTCCAGATTTTTCCTACTTCAATGTGATCTGAGACATTCATATGTTCAAAATCATTGTCTTTCAATTTTTGTAAAATTTAAATTTTATTTTAAAAACCCCAGGGGATTAGAAAAGAAACACCACCACCCCAAAAACCCCCACACTAGGATTTTATCCTGCCAAATGAATTTCAAAGTAAGCTCACTTAAATCATATTACTCCTGAGGTTAATGAGAAGTGAAGGTATTTTGAGCATTAGATGCACAATAGCATTAATGAAAAAAGTAGTAGCTGCTTTGATAATTACCTATCTTGGATGACGACCAAGAAATTAGCATAGAACATTTACCTTACTCTGGTGTGTTAACCAAAGACTTCAAATAAATTTTTCACTTGTATGTTTTTTCATTGATAATTGCTTTGACAGAGTTTATTCTAGAATGGAACCTTCTAAGATTTCTTACGGTCCCTGCAATCTGGAAACCTCACTTGACTGCTGAATGAGGACAATAGGTCAAAATGATACAGTTGCAGCAATTACAGATGCCAAAACAACCAAGTAAATGCATTGGCACAGATATTTCTGTAGTGCAAGCCCCAACAGGAATGTTCTCCTGATGCAGAGAAAGTGCCACACGTTCACTGAAAAGTTTGGAGCACTGTTTGGAGCAATATACCTTAGCAGATAAATATGGTTCACAGGCAGAGCTCTGAATCCCTGGAAGCTCCACAGGTGGAAGCCTCAGAAGGGATCTCTCAAACTCTCAAAGCTGGATGTCAGGGAGGAGTAAATTATGATTTTGCACCACATGTAATTAATGCGTCTGAAGCATAAAACCTCTGAGTGATAAAGATCAGTGATACACAGACTTTCCAGCTGGGTAAGCTGTTCCCTGTTTAGTGGGTAAAGAGGCATTTTTACTCTCCTTCAAGATCAGATCATCTTTGCAATGCCTACAAAATAAGTGTGACATGCAAAGAAAAGGGACTTCAGAACAATGATAACTAGAAATGGAGCTACTTTTCTTCAAAATGCCCAGAAGAGGTTTCCCAAAAGTGCTTTTTCCACTGATGGACTACTGGAAAGCAGCTGCTGGGAGCACGCTACAGGGTTGCTGATGAAAGGCAGGTGAGTGAAACTTGTTCGGCTGGTTTCTTACTTCATTGGATCATGGTTATTTTCTATCATTCCTCTGTGATAATTAACTTTAAGGGCAACTTTATGCTGTCAGAAACAGTGTTTTGAGGAGAAGGGAGTATGGTTGCCCTAACTCATACATATGCTTCTCCCTGAGCAGCTCTCAGAAGATGGCAGTTCCCAGAGGTCTTTCTTTTCTGTTTTTCTTTCCGTGTTAGGCAACACAGTCTGTATCTTATGCTGACATCAGTGACAGTTTCATATTGTATTGTCTGTTTGGGAAGGGCAATCTGACACAATGAGGTTGATCACATGGTTAATTCGTGTCATGATTTACATATATAAATGCAATATTGTTGCATACTATCATGTGAAAGAAGTTGTGTATTTTAATTAAGACTCACAGAGGCCGTGTGTCTTTTCATCCACATGTGTGCATTTCTTCTTAATTCGTGTATGTCAATAATGTGGTCTGGAAGCTGAGCTGTAACATTCAGAATAACCTATACAGCCACAGAGACAACATTGTCGTTTAGGAAGGATGCATACAAAATGGTCATGTTGTCTTGCCTGAGTACTCCTGACACTGAAATGACCTTACAAGTCTAGTCTGCACATCATGTAGTACCTCTGAAAATGTATCTAATGCTTTCACTTCACTATCTACCATGAGCTTCCAGTCTGTACCAGGTGATAGGTTTTTTTCTGCTAAATAAGCAAGCCTTTGGATTATGAGCTATTTTACTGTTTAAAGAAAAAAAAAAAAAAAGAAAGACCCTAACACCACCCCCCCAAAACCCCAAAGTAGATGCCTCAACTGGTCCATTCTGAATTAGTGACAGCATCAGACTGTGGGCTATCAGAAATGACATTATTTGTTGTCATAAGTGTACATAAGTGTATACCTTACAAAGTATAATGATAAATAAATAATTTTTATAGCTTCAAAAATGTGTATTCATATATGAAAAAAAAATCTTACAGTGTCTAAAGGCTCAGATAATTCAGACAGAGCAAAAACATAGTAAGTATACACCTTAATATACCAAAGTGCCAAATTCATAATTCTTTAAGAATTAAGAAGTCTCAGAGTCTTTTACATTTGTCCTTGACTTTGGGCAGGTATTTCAGTCACAGCTGTAGGGTTGACCAATTACTGCGTCAAATCCAGGCTGCTCTCAGACGAGCTGCTTAGTGGAAAAGATGATGGAAGCTCCAGTTCACATCTTCTTCCAGGTCTGCACCAATGTAGCTAACTCAAGCCACTGGAATTCAGATGGAGCAATTCATAGATAAATGAGTTTCAAATGGTTATAAGGAAAAGGAGAAATCTATAGCACTGAAAGATTTCTGCAGCTGTGAAAAATGCACTGACAGATTTATTTTTATATATATATAAGCCCATATTAGCTGAGAGAACTAATGCATTTCCATGTTTGACTCCCCCTGAAAATATTCTATTTTGCTTCAAATTATGACCAGGAAATTGTACATTTAGATGTTCCTAACAGCCACTGAAAACCTTTGGACTGTTAATTTTTTCATCAGGAAATATGGACAGTAGGAAACTGAGTTCCTTATTAAATTCTGCTAGCTAGTTCATGATACATCATTAAAAATTTAAAATCCACCCTTTTTTCAAGTACTTTTCCTTGTATTAATTATCTAATCACAACAGATACAAATGATTAATAGTCCTTGTAAAATGTGGTTCCAGTCTGTCGGAAAGGTCCATCTGGTTAGAAATTTTGTCCTTAGTATGGGAATTGCTGTGAGAAGTTCTATTTCTATTAAATGCTAGTAGAGTATTTAAAACAGAGAGTATATAGAGTTGTGGTGGAGAATGACAAGAAAACTATAAAGAAAATGAGATCACAAACATTTTGAAGGAAGTAAGTCTGAATTCTCTGTCAGTATTATCACATTCTTAAAACTAGCTGTGCCAGATGTTCCTACATGTTTATTTGATGATTTTGGAGTCTGATTCAAAATGATCACAGATAGAAATACGTGGTTAGTTTAATTTATTTTAAAGATTTGATAATAATGTTATATGATGGATGGTGAGAAATTCTGTGTCTAACTCTGAATACATTGGACCAATGTGTTCAGTCATCATGGAGTTAAATAACCATTTCAGAAACTATATAAACAAGCAAAAATTTTAAATAATATCTATATTCTTGAGAATGAGATTGGTTTGCTTTCACCCATGTTCTAATATTATCATGCATTTAATAAGACATGACATGGATAAGGTGTGAGTGTATGCTTCCACAGTTATCAAGGTAGTTAGATATAGGTTATACATGTATAAAACTTTATATATTTATTCACATATATACAATTTGACAGTGCTATATCTGTATCATGTATTAGGATATGTGCAATTGTCTGTCCATAAATATAATTTATGTAACACCATTATAATCTGTTTCTTATGAGACAGTGTTGGAGCCACAAGACTTCAAACAGCATAAAATCTTCAAGCTTCATGATTATTGAGAAGTTAAACTCCAACTGAGGGCTGGAACACCTTTCCTACAAGGACAGGCTAAGAGACTTGGGGTTGTTCATCCTGGAGAAAAGAAGGCTCCAGGGAGACTTTATTGCACCATTTCAGTACTTTAAGGGAGATAGTAAGAAAGCTGGGGAGGGACTTTTTACAAGCACTTATATTGATAGGATGAGGGTTGATAGTTTCACACTGGAAGAGGGTAGATTTAGGTTAGAAATTAGGAAGAAGTTCTGCACTATGAGGGTACTGAGAGACTGGAGCAGGTTGCCCAGGGAAGTTGTAGATGCCTCAGCACTGGATGTGTTAAGACCAGGTTGGATAGGGCTTTGAGCAGCCTGGTCTAGTGGGAGATGTCCCTTCCCATGGCAGAGTGGTTTCAATTGGTTGATTTTTAAGGTCCTTTCCAACTCAAACCATTCTATGATTCTGTGGTTCTATCATTACAAATCTTTCTCTTTGAATCATTATAAAATAGAATCAAGAGGTGTTCATGAATATTTCCAAACCATGCTTAACACTGAATAAATCAAAAACAACAGCAGAAATACCTATAGATATCACTTCAGTGCAAATGTTAGACAAATATTACCAACCCAAATGTACCATGATAAATGTCCCCTTTTCTAAAAAAACCCCACATGTGATTGATTTTAAAATTATAGAAACAATAATACTTCCCCTGCCCCCCTACCCCCCTTATCTCCCTTTGGTTATCCCTGTTTTTGTTTTTTTTTTCACTAGTTTACAAACTCTTGTTTACCAACATGAGGGACAGAAACTTTCTTTAACAAGTAGAAACTGATTTGATTCCAGTGGCTGTGACTTAAGATACCATACATAGTGAGATTCACAGTAAAATCACTGGAGCTAGAAATACTGCAGGGACATGTACAGACAATGCCAAACTGTATCAGAAGTGAAGGTTCATTAAATTAACAGTGTAGCTTCAGTGCTTATTCTCAAAAAATATACACAAAAGCATACAAAAGCCACAATGAATTGGTGCAGTATCCCTCCAATTCTGTGAAAATTCATTATCATCCTGAACTTGTAACACTCTGTCAGATTTTAAAATTCTGATTCTTTCATAAAGTGAAGATGAGCAGACCTAAAATAACATTTCCTTTAAAAATAGAAATATCTACCCTGATCAATACAGAGAGGACACTGAGGTGATGTCTGACACACCCAGATGAAACATGCTTGATGCTGAACATAGCTTGAAGAAAATAAGTCTATACAGTAGCCCAGAATACCAATTGTTCATCTCATTTATTTCTTCCTATTGGGTATATGTGGAGTGGCATCGTAATTGAGTGTTAATGAGGAATTAATTAGAATTAAGTGCTTCAATAGCAGTTGGTGATTATAAGCTTCTTTTAGGATAAGGCAGTTTAATTCTGAAACAGTTCCCTCACATTTTCAAAATGGGTATAAAACAAATAGAAATGCCATTAGTTCTCCCTTCTCCCCCCAAGCCTTGAATTTGCATTACTTCATAAAGTGAAATTTTTTGGCTGATTTTAGATGACAGCACTAGAAATATACCTCTCCTGCCTGTACAAAGGAAAAGGACTGTCCAAGTTTTCAGTAAGTTTTTATGCATAGCTCCCATCAACACATTTCATCTCTGCTGCATGAAGAAGCTATTTCTAATAGAGCAAAGGTGTTGTTTAGTGTCCATGCTCACTTCATTCTCAACCTGACTGCTTAACTGGCAAGCCTTGCATCTGGGCTATAGATACATAAGAAGTGTAACATCTTCTAGGAGATGGACTTTGAAAACAAATTAATTTCTCATAGGTTGGTAGATACTTTCCAGGTGATAATGACTTAAGGTCACTTCAGAACTAAGCTAGGTATGGCCCAGGGACTACATCTGAGACATTTTCTATTCCTGCCTAACAAATATTAGACTTCCTGTCAGTAAAATATGTATGTATTTTCAGATGTGAGTGAACCCGGCAATTTTAATTTGTTCTGTATCATTCTGATATGAGTAAATAACCAGGAACACCTTTTCAAATAATTAATTTCTTCATCTTCTGGAAAATACAAGAAAATGTAACAATGGATAACTAAAAAGAAGCAGAAATTGCAAAACAGGGAAACTTCCACATTTTCCCTTTTTTTTAATTAAATGACTAACATTTCTCTTGGGAAGTTTGCATCTGCATACAAGGTCTGGTACTTTTCTTTCTTCAAAGTACTTAATGGATATTACTGTTAGGGAAGGGGTAACCCAGTGTCTCTGACATGAAAATATAGGAGGTAAAAATAAGATACCGTAGTTCTATATTACTTTTCTAGTTCTTCAGATTCTCTAGTGATGATGGTGTTTGGATTTCTGTATCAAGCCCAAACTACAGAAGTGTTTCACAGGATTAAAAAAAACAAAACCCAAAAAACTGGCTATTTAGGTTTTCACTCACCTAGGCAATCTCCAGAGCCCTCTTCCAACCTCAGCTACTAGTGATTTTGTGGTTCTGTAGTAAAAGGGAAAATTTTAGGGAAACTTTATCTTGGACTCAAAGATGACTAGCTAACACGGAGCTGAGTGTCATATCAATCTACTCATTCTGAAGTACTGAAGACAGAGAAACTAATCCAGCAAAGATCGTATAAAAGTATCCCCTCTATTTTTTTTTAACCTAGGCATTGATACCTGTACTGGAGCAACATGATATTCAAGCTTAACACAGAAACCCAGTGGTGTCATGTTATTTCTTGTATCCGCTCAGAGTTCAAGATTTTTGCTTGAAATTCACTTCTATTTTCTGATTAGTGTGGATCACCACGAGAAGGAGACCAAAATCTGCTAATGTATGTAGATCTACACAGTAATTACCACTCATTTAGCTAGCTTTTAAGAATATGCAAGTTACTTAAAAATTAAAAGGTCTCTGGATGAAATAAGAAATGTTTGCAGCACTGAATGAAGAACACATGGCTGTTGACTCAGGAGATAGAATAAAAGTACTTAGTATATTATATATATATATAGGTATATACGGTTTCTAACAGAACTTGAATTTGATCAAAGAGGATTAAAAGTCTTCTATATGCAATTTTTTAAGTTCTACCCTAAATCTTATTCATTTTAATGAACCCACATTTTCTATGAATCATT
>JANHFX010003071.1:0-12145 GCA_027560015.1 Chloroceryle amazona
TCTCCTGCTCTGGAGAGATTCCCACCCTGCCTGGACCCTGCGCTGCTGGGCCCCCTGCTCTGGGTGCCCCTGCTGGGGGGAGCAGGGGGGTGGCCCCAGAGCATCTCCAGAGGGCCCTTCCATCCCCAGCCATCCCAGGATTCTGTGATTCCAGCCAGTGCAGTGATCACTGACCCAGCCAGCCCTGGCCACGCTGCCCTGCAAGCAGGGCCATCAGTGCAGCCAGGCAGGCAGCACAGTGAAGTTGGCGGCGAGGACGAGCTTGTCATTGTGCTGGGGACACAAAGCACCTTGGAGTCACCTAGACTGGGATCTTGGGGGCATGCTGGACAGGAGCAGGCAGTGATGGTGGTGTCTGTGATTGCTCAGAGCATGCATGCACAGGGATGGTGTGTGTAGGTGCACATGATGTGTGCAGAGGAGCGGTTTGGTTATGCCCTGGCTCACTTATGGAAATCTAATGGGGAGTAAGACAAGGGCAGCTCTGGGGATTCATATCTCCTGTGCTCTCCTGCAGTGCCCAAGTGAGGACAGATCGGAAGACAAGATGAAGAGCAAGGTAGGTTGGGGCTGGGGCTGTGGGAGGGAGGGTGGGTCACTTTGTTAGGAATGGGGTGGGTTGTGTCCTGTATTAGCCCTTGTCACCTACTGATGGAACCCCATCTTGGGTCTTCCTTGTCCCATGGCTGGAGATGCTCTTGTGGGGTGGGATGCTGCAGAGCCTGAGAAAAACCTGCCCTTTTGCAAGATGGAGGGAGGGGCTCTAAATATGACCAGGAGGATGAAGATGCAGGTGGGAACTGTTGTCCCTGTCAGATGTCTGGGCAGCACAATGGGCAAAGCTCCCCTTTGCTGGCAGGGCTCAGAGACCTGGGGCACCAGGGCTTGGATGAACATGAGGGGAAGGTCCTGGGTCCCGGGGCAGGTATAAATGGGTGTGAAATGGATGGAAAAGCAGAGTTAAAGATTGCACTTGAACTTTGTGGGGCAGGAGAGGGTGGAAGAGCTGGGCTGGGTTTGTCTTGCACTAGAGCTGTTGGCTGGGACATGGTTTCCCACCTCATCCCTGCCCACTGGTCTCTTGCCACTGGTGCCCTCCCGACTCAGATCTCATTCCTTTACCCCAGGCGGATGTTGCAGCTGCTGTGCAGTAGCGTGGCTTGTGGTGATGCTCCTGGCCATGGCCTCTGCTGCCTGCTGGCCTGCCCCCTCCCCAGCAGTGCTCTGGGGGGCTCTGCACCTCAGCCTGCCATGGCATGGTCCTCTCTGAATGTTTCTTCAGCTGTGACAATGAACAAGCCCAGCTGAGGGGCTTTGGTCCTAATAAAACATCTCAAACCACTCTGTCCTGCTTGTTGTGGAGTTTGCTTGGGTGGAGGTCAGGCAGAGGGAGGAGAACTGTCAGGGTTGCTGTGGGTTCCTATATAACACCCTGCCAGACTATGGGTGGAGGAGATGGTTTCTGAGCTTGGAAAGAAAGGACCAACTTTATAAAACACACCTGGAGATGCAGACCAACAGAAGGAACCCAGTGAGGTGGAGGAGGATGGGGAAAAGTTTCCTTCTGGAGCTGGAAAATGAATCTGGCTTGAGGGGCAGGGGGAAGTATCAATATCAAAACTGACATGTTGGTGCTTCTTCACAGAAGCACAATTTCGTTGCTGGCAACAGTGATGCAATGATCCAGCAGTGCACTGCCACCATCATCCCCTCCCCATGGCGTGATCCGGCAGGGGCAGGACATGCCGGTGCGTTATCCAGCGGAGGAGAAATCAGCCTCTTTAGCTACTCAGGGCTCATGTGCAGAAAGATGCCTCGTTCCTCACGGTTCTGAGACAGCTCGGGTCAGATGCTCTTTCTGAACAGTCAGCCCAGACAGATCCATCACACTGACAAAGTGCATCGTTAACCAGGGGTCAGCAGCGTGGTGTAACCTCCGCCGACAGCACAATCTCCCTCTTGGGTTGATGGGTCTGGCACTGGGAGAGGGAAGGAGCTCTCCCAGCCATGTGCCAGCTCCACCATGGGCCAGACCCAGACCCTGCCCTGAGAATGGTGTATTCCAGCAGGCCCCGGTGCTGCGAGTGTGGGTGCAAATCCAGCCCGGGCATCTGCAGATGTGAGCCCAGCCCACCCTTCGTGACACTGGAGACCAAAGCCCAGCAGCACTATGGTTAAATAGCTGACCCCTCTCTGCAGCATCTCTCCCTCAGCCCTTCTGCTTTGTCCCCATCTGTCCCCAGTCACCTGCTCCCCATGCCCAAGATGAAGTCCGTGGGGGTATCGCTGCTCCTGAGGGCTCAGCACCAACACAGCCCTGTCCACACCAGACATGTTTCCACCATCAGAGGGCATTGTCGGACTAATCTTTGTCCCAGCACGGTGGCTGAGGGTAGCGGTGATGGATTGTGGAGGTTGCAAGTCCTGATAGCAGGTCTTGCTGTTGCAAGTCTTCCCCTGGCGTGCTCACACCTGGCCTTGGACACTGCTGGGGATGTCCTGCCCCGCCTTGGTGTCCCTGGCTTTGGCCAGTAGGGGACAGGGGCTGGGAGCAGGCTGCTGGGAGTTAGCTGGAGGGTTTGCTGACACAGGGGAGAAGCAGCATCTCCAAGAGTGTGTCATGCCACATGCTGTGCCCTTTCCAGACTCTTAATGCATTCCTAGAGGGCAAAGGCTGTTTGTAACCCCACAGGGGACCAAAGTGGGTAACAGCATCCGCTTTTAGTGAGCTCTTCCAGAGAAAGGTCTGGAGAGCATGGAGTGGAAAAATCCACTCAGTGTTTCTTTTTTTTTGAGACCAATCATTTACATGCCTTTTAATTTATGAGCTTCCCAGTTGTCAGGTTTCTGGGCACCTTAGTAAGGATCAGGCAAAGACATGAGTTCCAGGAAAGCAGCTTCTGTCAGAAAGAGAGGGAGTGGGAAATAGGACAAGTGGGAATCCGACCTCTGCTTGGTAAACAGCAGCTCACCAGAGGTCAAGCCACCTATGGGCAAAGGGACCATGGGCGGAGGGGGGGATGGGGGGGGTCCTCTCTTCACTAGCCTGGAGTTCCAGCAACCTCAGGCACTGCTGATAAAGGATTTGTGTCTCTTCACCTCGAGGAGGCTGGGAGGCTGGTCATGGCATCTCCACTGCGATGCAGCCCAAGGGAAGGGTTTGCTCCTGTCCTTGCCATGCCTTTTCTCCTCTGCTTCAGTTTTCCCAGTGTGGGCTGAGCCAGGAGCCTTGATATGACATATTGAGGCCCTTCCAAAATGTGGGAGGCTGAGCCCCTCATCTCCTCTCTGCTGCCCTCCTTTTCCTCTCAGAGAAATGGAAGAACTCCCTCCAGAGGAGGGAGCAGTGGGTGAAGGGGACACCCAGCAGCCCCACTGCCCATGCTACATGTGCTCAGCATTGCTCTTTGGGTGAGATTTATGGGTCGATCATTAGGCTTTCTCCAGCTTTCCCCTCCCAGCCACTGCGGGAACTTTCTGCACTCGCTTTGCCCATCGGTGACGTCTGAGGGACATGGCTCTCCTGGGAAGGGTCATAGGAAGCATGTTTCCAATGGAAGACTGGTGAACAAGGGATGCTGATAAGAAAAGAGTCCAAATTAACTCAAATTAACTCTTCCCACCACTTCTCAAGCTCTGGGAGAGGTCCCGTTGCAGTGCAGGGACTGGCCATCCCCCCCCTTGCTGCCAAATAGCCACAGGAGCCTCTCTGCTCCTCTGGGCCATGGAGGTGGTTGCATCAACCCACCAAGTTTTGGTCAAAAGGGTTTGGCTGCACAGGGAAGGCAGTAGCGAGAGATGTGGAGATGAGACAAATGGACTGGGAGAGACCTGCTCCTGTCTTGCACAGGTAGGAGAAAAGAAGAAAAAATGGCTCAAAGTTGAAGTAGGAGAGAGAAGACACAGAGAGGGGACACAGCTCCCTGGGTGTAGCTCACAGTGGTGGTGGGTGCTGCTGGGGTCCATGGAGAGTCATCAGGGCAGCAAAAGGTACTTCTTGCAGAGTACTCTGAGGTTACACTTAGGTTTCCTTTCCCCTCTACCTAGCTCACCTCTCTGGTAGTGTTCAGCATTGGAGACTGACCCTTTGCTCTCTGGGGTGGTGGGTTCACCACCCCGTGGGTTCTGGCATTGCCTATCTCCTTCCGTGTCTCAGACCAGCTCATCTTGCCTTAGTTATGGAGGGGAAAGAAAGGACTTGAAAGTTCCCAGTTTCAGAGCTTCAGAAATCCCATTGCCCCAGCTTCTCCTGGTTCTCGGCATCTTCACACCCACCAAGGCACCCCTTTGCCCCAGTGCCCAGGTATTCCCATGGGTCCATGGACGTGACGTCCCCCCTGCATCGCCAACGGCCACGCTCCAAGGAGCCAGAGGTCTCCATCAACAGCCTCCTGGGTGGTTTGTATCATTTTACTTTATTTGCATGAAGATAAACTGTGCCTTTGTCTGTACAATTTCTCCTTAAATACTTGGCAACCCTTAAAAAAAACAAAACAAAACCCAAAAACAAACATAAAAAAAAAGGAACACTGCAGGCTATGATATCCAAACAGTACGATGCTTGTGAATAAATAACCCCCCCGAGGCAGGTGGGGGGGACACGGCCTGTTCGGATTGCACGGGCTGGTGAACCCAGCCCTCCCAAGTCCTCACCACCCCATCCCCTGACAGCAGGAACAGCGTCCAGACGGGGACTGGACTGGGCATGGAGGACCACTCCTTGCTCTCTCCCAGCTCCTAGTTGCCCGGCTCGGTCGTGGTGGTACTGATGTTTTTGTTGGTTTTGCAGCAGAAGTACTGGTTCCAGATCTGCAGGAAGGCTGTCCGGAACTTCTTGATCCTGAAGGCATAGACGATGGGGTTCATGGCCGAGTTGCCGTGGGTGAGGAAGATGGCGATGTAGGTGAGGATGTGCGGCGTCTCGCAGGATGGGCAGAACAAGGTGATGCAGTTGAGGACATGCAGAGGGAGCCAGCTGAGCGCAAAGAGGAAGAGGACCAGTGCTAATGACTTGGCGATCTTCAGCTCCTTCCCATAATACTTCTGGGGGTCGTTGGAGCTGGAGGAGACCTTCTTGTTGAGTTGTTTGCGGATGAGGTTGAAGACTTCCAGGTAGATGAGCAGCATCAACAGCAGGGGAGGCAGGACCCATACGAAGAAGTTGAAGTAGACCATGTACTCCATGCTGATGACCGTCTCAAACTGGCACTTGATGACAAACTCTGTGTGGCTGCCGTTCAGCTCCTGAGTCCTCCTCATCTTGTTCAGATTGTTCCAGCCAAACATAGGTGTGAGTCCCACCAGAAAGGAGACGATCCAACAGCAAGCGATGGCCACTGCTGCCCGCCGGGGTGTCACCACGCTCTTATACCTGTGGAAGAGACAATTTCCGCAGGAAAGAATGAAATGAGAGTGGGGTGCACTGCTTGGGGGTTAAGAGTGCTCCACGTAGGGTGGCAGTGCCCATGCTGAGATGACATGATGCTCTTCACTCTCTTCCTCGGCAATCAGAAATAGCTTGTCCTGATAGATGTGTTAATGGACCGGGTTCTCTGCATGTGCCTTGGGGAACCTCACCCTGTTTCCCCCCAGCCCCAGGGATGAGCAGAGACCTCAGGAATGATCCTGGAGCTCTGG
The DNA here is from genome assembly GCA_027560015.1 of Chloroceryle amazona. NCBI lineage: Eukaryota > Metazoa > Chordata > Aves > Coraciiformes > Cerylidae > Chloroceryle > Chloroceryle amazona. Next base: position 5,638 of record JANHFX010003071.1, read on the forward strand.
GGGTTGATGACAAGTCCATAACTTCATTAGTAACATGGAGTGTGCCTGCGTGTTCAACCCTTCTATCTCCAGAGGGTTCATGTCACTCTGGCAGCCCACCTTCCATCTGAGCACCCTACAGCCAGAGCAGCAGGCCACCCCTTCCTTCTGCCATGCACCAGCCCAGCCAACACCCTGTCCCAGACAATCCCTCCTGCACCGGGGGTGGAAACCACGAGCAAAAGCATCCTCTGGGACCCCCTGCACTGGAGGAAGGATCCACTGGTGCTAATGGACCCCTGGGGAAGCTTCTGGGCACAGCCTGTTTCATTTCCTAATGTGCTGGGCTGGTCGACAAAACCCTCTTTCCTAATGGGCTGGTGCCAAGAGATGGAGAAGGAGGAGGAGAGCCAAGCTCTGTCTGGGCTCTGCTTCCTCCCTCGTACCACCAGGGAGCACGCCAGGGCTGGGCTCATCTCTCCAGGGATCTCCAAGCGGGAAGTGGAGTCTGTTAGATTGATTTTTCCCCCTGGCCCTCAAAGGGAAGCTTCTCCTTGGAGGCCAAGAAGATTTGCAGCCCAAGTGTTATTGCTTTTCACCGGAGAGGATTGAACAAAGAACATTTTTCTGACTGTTTACTGGGCTTTTCAGGGATGATGGTGTTAACCTGGTGAATGGGACCCTGTAGACGTGGCTTGCAAACCTGGATCTCATCCTGAGGGTCAGAGTTTCCTGCTGCATGTCCACAGCCTTCAGCTGTGGTGGAAAAATGGGATGTTTTGGGGTTTTTTAATACAGCCAAAGATCCAAACCCCCTCTCCCTCCCTCTTGAAGGTCTCTTATCAAGACCCATCTCATGGGCAAGGTGTCAGGGTGGGACCACATAGGGGCACAGGGTGGAGGAGGGGACCTCAGTACCCAGGAGTCCAGAAGGTCCAGAGCCACCAGTCTCTGACAGATTTCTCGAATGAACCCCCTCTGGTCTGGGGAAAGGTTCCCAGCATCCTGGAGGCAGCTGGGTCCCTTGGGAAGGAGGTGGCAACGTGGGCTGCTGTTTCCTCTGAGAGACCAGGCTGGAGCCAGAGGGTGATTTATTCCTTGTGTGGAGGAGAGAGGGCAGGAGACCCTGAGAAAGGCACAGGGCAGGGAGAGCTGGGACATGGGGAGGACAAGGGGTGGTGGGAGAGCACCAGCGCTGTGGGCCAGGGGAAGGGAAAGGTGCGGGGGGGCCCATGGGAGCGTTGGGTGGCAGAGGGATACCAGAGATTCTCGTGGTCCTCATGTCACTGGTAACAGGTCCTTGGGGAGGGCTGATGTACTCTTCCAGCCATGACACCCCACTCCTACCTCCCCAGGCTTGAGCAGTGGGGTGACATTAGAACCACGCCCCCTCCTTCCCTCGCTGCAGTCCCTTCAAACTGTGTCCCACCTCCCCACTCCTGGGGGTGGTTCTGGGGTCTTCTACTGATTTAGTGAACATGCTGCCATCCTGGGCGCTCCCTGCCCTGCAGAGCTGGGCAACAGACATCCCTGGAGAGACAGTGCTGCTGAGCGGCAGCGGTGCCACCACCTGCCACCTCCCAGGGCTTGCAGCCAACACCCAGGCATGGAGCTGCTCCCAGAACACCCACCACATCTCTCCTTGCCCTCATGCCAGGTCTGGCGGAGCACACGGGACAGAGTGAGCACTGAGAGCCTGTTGTTAGTCATAAACCAGGGTCAGATCAGAGGATGCCGCGTTCGCTTCAGCAGCCAAAACAGAGGGGATGGGGAATGGCTGCTGGGGGATGGGGAACGGCTGCTGGGGGCCCAGACTGGACAGTCCTGGCCCCCTGCAGCTCCAGAACACTGCGTGTTGTTGCAGATGGCTATCAGGACAGCTGTGGAGGTCGTGCAGACCTCAGGTCCCTGGATTAACGCAAGTTCGTGTGGTTTGGAGTATATAACACACACACGGAGAAGAGCAACAGCTCCACACACTGCTTGTCCACCTCCCCACTTCAGTGCACAACCCTCCCGCCTCCTCGCTGCACATCTGTCCTCCCTGATGCACATCCATCTGTCCTCGCTCCACATCCATCCCTTCTCAACACACATCCATCCCTCGTTGCTGCACATCCATCTCTTCTTTCCACAGTACATCCATCCCTCTTTCCCTCAGATGGATGCCCCCACCTTGCTGCACATCCATCCCTCCTCCTTGCTGCACATCTGTCTCTCTGCTGTGGTCCACATCCATCCCTCCTTGCTGTACATCCATCTCTGCCACCTCACTGCATGTGCCTGGCCTGACAGACAGACACTGGTTCAAGCATGAGGACCTGGCTCTCCCTGCTCCTCACTTGTTTCACACCACGGGGTCTAAGCACGGCGCAGCAGAAGCAGCTGAGAGCACATTCTGTCTGTGCATCCTCCTGCACCACAGTCACAGGAACCGCGGCTGAACCCAAAATATCCACAGAAAACTGCAGCATCCGGAGCTGGGGCTTTTGCTCCTTCAAGCCCCAGGGCAAGGGCAGAGGCAGCTGCCAGATCCACCCCTATTGATCAACCCCCTGGCCCTGGGTGCTTGGTGGGGAGCAATTAACAGAAGGGTCAGAGACAGAACTTTGCTGCTCTTGTGCTTCCTCCTTGGTTATGTGTCCAAAAACACATAACCAAAATCAGGACAGTTATGCCATAAAAAAAACCCAAACCTTTCTCTTTTTACCTCTTTTTCTCATTAATAAGGCAGGGCTGGAGTTTGGGCTGGGTCTGGGAGGCAGAAGCACTAGAAAATGCAGATAATGCTTCACAATTAATAAATAATCTTATTATCAGCAGCAGCACTGGAACAATTGCTGGCATCATTGCAATTTTATTACTGCTATTATTTTTATTAACATCTGCGACTAAAACATCCACGGTAATAGACACCACCATCATCATCCAATTTGGGCTTGTTTCCTTTTTCTGTGGAGTTTGAAGCCTGACCATAATTGGTAGATTTTCTTCTTGCCCTCCCTCCCTGGCAGTTTTTGCCCCATCCCTTCCCCACAGAGATGGACATTGCCCCATGTCCTTCCAGATGTGCTGCCAAGGTGGGGAGAAAGGAACCTGGGGGGAGAAAGGCACCTAGAGGGGGGGCAGCAACTCTCTAGCCTCACTGATATCCCAGTGAAATGGGATGGGCAGGAGCTTTGGTTTGGTGTGGAACAAAAATGGCTTTGAGGGTTTGGAAAATAATGCAAAGAGGCAAAATATCAATTATTGACAGAGTGCTGTTGGCATCACTAGAGGAAGTGGAAGATGTGATGGTTGGAGGCGGAGGCAGACAAATTGTCCCCAGGGGCTGCACAGAGCTAACAGGGGGACATGGAGCATGTTCCTCCAGGGAGGGATGCTGCCTCCAGATGGGCTGCTCCAGAAGATGTTGCAGTCAAAGTTTCTCAGGCTGGGGATGGGGAAACCTGATGAGATAGTGAGGCCACTATCTGGTCCCCAGGCCCTCACCTCAGGTCCATTATCCACCCACCTTTCCCTTTGCTCATCATTCCCAAACTAAATTCAACTTCTGACACATCTTGATGTGGCCAGACCTCTGTATCCCTCTCCAGTGCAGCCAAGGGAGCCCAGCTCAGCCCAGCTCTTGCTCTTTAGGTGTCTGGCACTGGGTGGTCAAAGCCCCTGTGGCCATCTAACATACTGGAACACATCTGAAAACAAACAGATGTCAGTATACTCACTCAATTTCTATTGATTTGACTTTTGTCTTGGTGTCTGTCCCCGGAGAGAGAGGAGGGCTCAACTCCCAGATCTGCAACCAACAGGTCAATCCAAATCTAACACTCACAGAACATCTCCTATTGTTTTGGTTGGCAAAGCTTCAAAGATTCCAGGTCTAGTTTGAATAAAATTTGTTTGCTTTGCAGAATTTCTGTGCACATCCTTTTGGTCCAGAAAATACTCGTAGTTGTCCAGCCAGCTCCAAGATGCAGCTTTGCTGGTCCTTGCTCTGTAGGGTTTATTGCAGTGCAATTCCTGGGGAATTAATTCACTAATGAAGGCAGGCCATTGCTAATGAAATGAAGCTGGAGCCAACGTGGTAGGAGGAAAGGAGGCCAAGCTGACATGAAGCTCATCTGCATTATGAACGCAGCAAGGAAAACCAGCCAGAGCATGTCTTGATCTAATTGAAAATATCTGGACAAAAGTGCTTTGATCTCAGAGGATTTTGGTTTCTGCTCTCTTTTATTCCTGGCTGGATCTTTGCTTCAGATCTTTCAATGTCCTGGAGGCCACTAGGTGGGAAAACTCAGATATTGGTGTTCAAAGCTGCTCAGAAGCTTGAAGCGGAGAAATGTGAAGTGATTCCTTGAGAGGGAACCTCAGCTCAGGGCTGAGACGAGGAGGTCCCTGGGCACCCGCACAAAGTGGGAAGTGCTGCAGAAGGGACATTGTGTGACAGAGGAACCCTGGTCATGGCCTCTTTGTGACCTCTAACTCTGGATATGAGAACTTCATTCCTTCTTTAGTGTCTTGTTTTGGCTATTTTCCTCCTTCCCTTCAAATCTCTTTTGGGCTTCATTTAGGTAAAACCCTGATTTCAAGGTTATAAGGAATTTGAAGGTGTAGTAAAATGTCTAAAAAGGTCTGATAGCATTGACATAAATGTCTCTTAGCACCAGCGTCCCCCATGCATCGCCTGAGCGCATCTCTTATTGGTTCATATCCCCCCCTATAGGACAGTTGGGAGCTTTGTGGTTCTTTGTGGTCAAGCACCAGCTGCTCGGTCCTTCACAGTCCTCACAGCATCCACCCAACAACTGCAGCAAGTCAGTGCCAGTGATGGACCCAAGGTGTCTGCAAACATGGCTTGAGCTGTTGGATGGCTCCTACCACAAAGGCGTTTCACACCCTTCTGTGTCATCTTGGCGACTCTCACAGCCAGGATGGGGGTGACAGGTGGCAGCGACACAACCATGGAGGTGATGTGAGAAGACATCTCCAGGGCAGAGAGGTGCTGACACCGTTTCAACATGTTGATCTCATGATCACATTGCTTCTGTGTTATCCAGCTGGGATGAAATGTGGGTTTGTGACTGCTGGTGGGTGCCTCACCATGTGAGGATGCATGATGGATTGTCCTGATCCCAAAATCCAAAGCTGATCCAAAATCCATGGAAAAAAGTCTTTCAGGTGAGCTAGGAGAATGTGTCCTTCTGCAGCAATGACATTGGTGCTGGTTGGTGATGGAGCCCCTGTCCTGCACCGAATAGCAGTCTCTATCAGCACAGGATTTCCAGCCTGATACCAATGTCCTACCACAAAGACACTTCCTAGTGCTCTGAAGGGACTGTGAGGACCCAAGATGCACTGTCCTCTACCAGCACCTCAGGTTGGTTGGTCTGCAAGAAATCTGAGTTGTGGGAGAAACCTGAAAAGTGTCAAAAGGACCCTGGGGCAAAAGGGGACAGAGAGACATGGTGGGAGAGGACGGGACACATGGCTGCAGCAAGGCAGTTTCCACAGTCCTGGCCTTAAACTTCTCACATGACCTTGAGGAACTGATTTAAAAGGAGCTAAGGAGGAAGAATCCCCACATGGCACCATACCCATGTCTGTTTGCTCAGGGTGTGTGAGAGCTCAGCTGGAGGGGACAGTTGGGTGAAGACAACATTGGGTTTTCTGCAGGTTACACTTTTGGTGGCTCTGTGGGAGGTTCCCATAGCAGGAGAGACACCACTGGGAACAGACATCTTTTATCCACCCAGATTTCCACCTAGAACCTCTCTGGAACCCAAGACAGAGCCTGGGTCAGGGCCACCCTGCTCCCACCATCACCAGTTGCCCCAGTCTGGCACATGCAGTGGGAGAGCCCATGGGACTGTGGGAGAAGGATGCTCGGATCTCCCTGCTGCAAGAAGAGTTGGGTGCAGAAGATCCAAAGCTGGGAGTCTGTGAGAGGGTCCAGGAATGGATGTCCCTGACAGGTGACAGGTCCTCCCTGCCATGCTGCTATGAGTCCCCCTGTGAGCACTGAGCCATGATTTCAGAGGTCACAGCTGCCACCACAGCTGGAGCAGTGACCGATAGAGGGGCAGAGCAGGGCAGAGACAACCACACTGAGAGTCAGAGAAGGATTTTCTCATGACACAAGGTCCTTTCCACTTGGTGTCTGCTCTATTACCCCTTGACATCTTTCTAAGCCCTATGGCTCAGCCCACATGTGGTGACCTGGAGTTACAGCAGCTCAGCACCAGCAGAGAGAGGAGCTGGGCATGACCACCCTTCTTTGAGAACCCCTGCTCCCAAATCGCTTTGGGTCTCCAGCAAGAGCAGATTGCACCAAACTGTGAGGCTGCTTAATGCAAACGTTGTACAAAGGCACCATGAGAGAGGCTGAAAGCATGTGCTTGGGGGTGTGTGGAGCCATAAGGACACTGGGCTGTGTGCATCTCATTGAAGATGGGGTTGTTCAGCCTGCAGAGGAGAAGGCTCCAGCTGGGGAGACCTTCTGGGGGCCTTTCCGCGCTTCCAGGGGCCTGGC
>JANHFX010003071.1:17933-29904 GCA_027560015.1 Chloroceryle amazona
GAAAGGGCGAGGGGCAGGAGGATGGAGCCAGGCTCTGCTCAGTGACATCCAGTGACAGGACGAGGGGCAATGGGTGCTGCTGGAACATGGGATATCCCATGTAAATGTAGGGATAAATTTTTTCACAGTGAGGGTGACAGAGCCTGCCCAGGGAGGCTGTGGAGTCTCCTTCTCTGGAGACATTCAAAACCCCCCTGGACATGTTCCTGTGGGACGTAATCTAGGGGATCCTGCTCTGGCAGGGGCATTGGACTAGATGATCTTTCCAGGTGCCTTTTAATCCCTAACATTCTGTGATTCTGTGCTGGTGCCAGAGCACCCCAAGCTCCTTTTGAGCAAAGAGACCTCTCTGAGTCCATAAAGCACCCACATCCCAGCAGCACTGAACATGAGGAATGATCTCCCTTAAAGTAAACCCCTCTTGCCTGCACCCACGCAGGCAGCTTCTGGGCTCCACGTAGACATTGCCACGTGCATCTGGATGTGGGCTGTGCCCTGAGCTCTGCCAGCCTCGACCACTCAGCACCACGGGCCAGTAGAGCTGTTTGCAGGGAGAAAAACGTGTGTTATAAGGTTTAGGTCACTGAGTGTTGCCACCAGTGCAGAAAAGAGAAATCATTTAGTCTGTAAGACTGTGCTAATTATGGCCATGTCTGAAAGAGCATTTCCCAGCATCGGCCTCCCGGTGCTTTCAGGGAGTTTGTAGCATCATTCCCCCTGTGAACAGATGGGGAAACTGAGTCGCAGAGGGGGGTTCTGACAAGTCAAGTGAAGCAAGATGAACTGAGTTGAATGTGAAAACATCCCTGGTGCCAGGAGCTGGCACTACCCTTATTTGAAGAAGAAAATAATCTTGGTCTCTAGATTCAAGGAGAGAAGTGGCCTGGAGAAGGCACATAGACAGCCATGCCAGCGACATCCCAGCCTTCTCTGCTCTGCTTCTCCTTTGAGGAGTGATGGAAAGGTGCTACTGTCACTCCAGACTGGGTCTGGAACTAGGGGATGTCACCTCCCTGCCTCTGTGTCCCTCTCATCCTGAATGGGCACCACTGGTACCCAGGGGTGTGTGTGCAGAGTACCAAGGCTGGTCTCAGGGACATGGATAGAGGCTGGTGAGGAAGACAAGGGAACAGAGCTAGGGAACAAATCCTTCCTCCATCTCCTTTTTTGTTCTTAACAACAAATCAGCCAAACCACCCAAGGCTGTTGTGGCTGCTGAAGGTGTTCCCCTGCTCAGTGCCCCCCAAGGAAGGGGTGGGGGGAAGGATGGAAAAAACAGCAAGAGATGGGGCAAGGATGTAAGGGGGGCTGCTGGCTCCCACCAGGCTTGGTGCAGTGAAGGGCAAATCCAGATCTCACAAAACATTTCAGTGGCCGATCCTGCTCTGCACGGCCCCACATCACCAGTAACAGTCCTTCCTCCACTTGTTTGCCCCCCATCACCCAGCTGGCCCTGCGCCTATGCTCTGGATGAAGGAGGATCTCAACTCCTTGGGGGTTATTTTATACTCTCTTGCTGATGGCATCACCAGTGATGCCTCCTCAAGACCCATTCTTGCTCGTTCCACCACTCTCCAATTGGAGAGGTGACTACGTGCCCAGCAGCAGGCTGCAGTGGGGCTGGGTGCTGATGGAGCAGGGGATGCTCAGCTCATTGCTATTCTGCAGGACACCCCACAGGCTGTGGGGTTCTTTTTGTGGCCTTCTTGGAGAGCATCAATTGCTCTTTCTTGTGACCGGGCATCCTGCTCAAGAGCCGTGTGCATGCCCCAGCAGCTGGGCAGCCGTGCTGCCAGAGAAGGCATCTCCCTGCCAGGAGCCCAGGCAGCCTCTGGGGTGGCTGTTTTCCCATTTCATGGAGTTGAAAGTTCAGGTCACCCTGAATGAGATGTGTCCCAAAAGGACCAGCTCCCTGGAGCTGCTCCTGCCAGCCCATCAGCAGCCCACACACTGGGTTCTCCCTGGCTCTCAGCTCCTGCAGCCATCCCTGCTGTGTCTGGCAGTATCACTCTGAAAAATCATTAATTTATCTCCAGGATCAACCGATGCTGTTCACATTAGCTCAGCTGTGCTGGCTGTCACTTCCCCAGGCTCTAAGTTCCTGCTGTTTTCTCCAAGGGGAAGATCCTCTCAAGCTGTCCTTGTTCCTCCCAGGAGTCTCTTGCCTGCCTGGTCTCCTCCATGCTCCATGTCCCTCTGTCTGAAGGGATCACAACCCCCCCATGTTTCATGCCTGGGCTTCCCTCACACTCCTGTGGGTAGGACCCTGCAGTGTTTTTCCCTGTCGTCCCTCCAGCCAAGGGCTTTCTTCCAGACCATCGGTTCCTTTCCACTCCAAAATGACTCCTGTGTGTGTCATAAAGAAACTCATCTCTGAGGTCATTTCACCATGGTGTCTCATCCACCTTTTCCTCCTTTTCTCCAACCATTGTGTTGCAGTGACCTTTCTATCCCCCCTGCCTCCACAGCAGGATATAGATGAGCCCATAAGCTGACTTCCTGGATATCTGACCTGTCTTGACTCCCTCGCATCTGCTCCAACCAATCCCACCAACGCCTTCTCCATGCCAAGGTGCACCCCTCAGGATGAGTTGTTCTTCCCCCTGTCAGGCTGATTTTGAGCATGGCCATTTGGATGCAGTGGCTCCATGGCACCCATTCCTGAGCCTTTGCCCAGCCCTGCCTGCTCTGCCTTGAAGGCCCGGGGACTTGCAGGTCCCAAGCCACTCGGTTGAGTGGCTGCCTGTCCCCTCAGAACACATTCCCATGTACAGTAGTCCCTTGTGTCTGACTGAAAGCTGCTTCGAGATGTCCTAGATGGAGATCTTGTTGGGTCTGGCTTCACTGACTGCAAATTGCAGCCATGGGTCTGGGGGTCCTTCCAGATCAGACTTTGAAAACAGAGTCTGGGGGTCTCTGTCCCAACTGTCTCCCATCCAAACTTATGACCAAAGTCCCTTTCTGGTCAACAGAGTCAACCTGGCACTTTTAAGACACAGTAAAAGCTTATTCTAACACAGTGAATGGTCTAGAAAAAAATCATGCTGTGATGCACCCTGGGGTGTAAAAGGAGGTGAGGGTGGCTTGGCTGTCGGTGGCTACATAGAACATGTCCAACCAGAGCAAGACAGATGCCACATGGATGTGCCAAGGGCTGGGCAATGACATGGAGACCTGCCTGCAGCTCCAGAGCTGGTTGATGGGGAGGTGGTTGGTGGTGGCTCTGTGGCAGAGGAGGTCCTGAACCTGCCTGCACACCCAGCCCTGTCCCTGTGAGTCACTTATTTCTGCTCTGCCACCTGCTCTGGCTGGTGTAGAGCGGAGGTGGGCTTGTTTCTTATAGATCAGGTGGTGATGACACCTCCTATTGATGGAGTCACATTCTTCCAACCCAGGGTGGGGGAAGACGGAGGACCTCCCATTAAAGGGCTTCTGCTTGTCCTGAGCCAGCTGCAGCACCGGATGGCTGCAGTGACAACACACACCGTGGTGAGCTGGTCCTGACTCACTTCTGACACGCTGCCTGCAGGGCCAGGTTGGGCTGGTGGGGACTGGGGTGGGCTGAATCAGCAGCTTTTCCTTTGGCAGAGACTCCTTCTGTAGGGTTTCACTTGTCTCATTGCCAGCAGCTGCACAGGGTCCTTGGAAAGCACAGGATGCCAAGCCCCAGGGTGCATCACCATTGCCTCCATCAACCCAGTGCCCTTGGAAGCACCTCAGTCACTCCAGAAAGTGAAAAAACATCTCCTAAGTGCTCAGTGGTGCTGTTGGAAGTCTGACAGTCTATCTGGGTGTTCTGGTTTTGAAGCTCTGCTGCTCAGCCACGGGTCGGGTAGACCATCATACAACGGCTACAGAACCATCGCTCAACTGCAGTGAAGGATGTCACCTTTCTCACTGCAGACATGTCAGTGTCCATCTCACCATGTCCTGGTGACCCTGGCTGTTGGTGTTCCTCTCTGTTTGCTCAGTGGAGACCTCTTGGTCACTTTGTATTGCCATGGGATGAAGAAATGTGAGCTGGTTAATGTCCCATCTGCCCACTTCGCAGAATAGCTCCTCTTGGGTTCGTGGTACCCAATGCACTTGAATCACTGATATGGAGGTGGCAGAGACTTGCTGGGTTCCATCCACCCACCTCTACCTGGTTTGATACTGTGCTACCTGAAGGATGAATTCATGGGCAGGAGCCTTCTCACAGAGGGCAATGTCCCTGCAGATGTATCTCAGCCCCTTTGACTCCCTCAGTGGATGGAGATTCTGTGGCTGTCACTTTTAATTAAGATCCATTGCTGACAAGAGTCATTCTTGACTCCAGGCTTTGCACACCAGGGACCTGCAGCCCAGGAGGACCATCTGGCCTCCTGGACAACCCCGTTTAATTGAGCTACTCCTTCACAGATCACCATGGCATGGGCTGGGACCACAGAGGAGCCTGGCTGCTGTGTGCCCTGGGCACAGTCATGACACGAGACCAGCTGATCACCGCTCAGCACATGAACAGCCAGGCCAGGTTCTCCTGGCATATCTCAGCTTCCACACCTGCTGTGCCTCAGCCTCTGTCCCTGCCTGGTGGGGTCACCCTGAGCGAGCCCCAGTGCTGCTCTGTGCCTCAGTTTCCCTGTCTGCCAATGTGCTACAGACCCTTCCTGGGAACAGGCCTTCGAATTTACTGGTGATGCATTGCCAGGGGGCGGTGATTTAACCTGAAAAATCAGTAGAAATGGGAATAAAAACCCTTATGAAAATATTCCCCCAGCATGACATTGGGGTGTAGCAGGTGAACACCAGCAAGAAGGAGTCTGATTTTCCTTCACCGCCCTGTGGCATGACGCGGGTGGATGGGAACTCTGCCGAGGGGACAGATGTCAACTCCCAGCTGTCGGGGTCAGGGCAGAATGATACCCTGGGCAGATTACCAGCACAAGGACCGTGTCTCATCCTGCTCAGAGATACTGGAGGAGGGCTGGGATGAGATGAAGTACTGCTGCCCCAGGTCTCTGGAGGCCACGGATCTTCCCTTGCCCTTTTAATCCATAAAATTTGGGAATAATCCATAAAATTTGGGAATAATCCATAAAATTTGGGAATAATCCCAAATATCAGCAAGTCCGGAGCATCCCTGCACAGAATTCACTGTTCATCCCTTCCCTCCATGCTACCAAGAACAGAGCATCCCACAACCAGACCCTCGGTACCTCCCAAGACAGGGGACACCCACAGACCCCAGCGTGTTCCCCAAGAGCCCATGTGCTGGGGACGTTGCTTACAGCCCGAGTCGCTTCCCTCCAGCCAGAGCAGCAGCGTCTGGAGCTTTTTCGAGTGACCTGATTTTGTGTCTGTCGGGAAACGTCTCGTGGTGTTGCTGCAGCAGCTGCTCCTGCTCCCGCCAAGCCTAATCCAGACGTACCCTCACCGGGGGAAGAGCCCTCGTGGCTTTGATCTCTGACTTCTGGAGCTCTTGGCTCAAAATTACTCTGTGGAACAACGAGTGGTGCTGAAAACTGACTCACCTGGGTATTTACCAGGGTGGCAATACTAATATAACCTGCTGGTAAAGCCCCATTCCCAGGGCTCTGAGTATTTTGGTGATACCAGAATTGATCTCCTGGTCCCAGACTGGCACAGCTCATCTGTGGACCCTGGATCCGGTTTGAGCAGAGCTTGGTGTGACACAATTGCACCCACACACTGAGCTGGTGCAGGGTGCTGGAAACTGCAGCTTGGAAACAGCCTGAAGTCTCCAGCAAACCTCTCTGAGCTGTGATTCCTGCCTTTTGTTCTCCATCCTGGGTTTGGATCTGTCTGTTCCTTGGGAATGAAGGTCTCTACTGATCACCCTTGTTCGCTAAAAATATACCTGGCAGAGGGCAGCAAGGGAAGAAACAAAAAAGGCTGCTGCAAAGACCTGCCAGTCCCCCAAACTTCTCTGCTTTATGAGAAATGTGAGAGTTTCCCTTGGCAATTGAACCTGCTTTTGCAGGGACAGGGCCTGTAAGGGTGGATGGTGTCTTTTCATTGACAGGAGGTTGAAGGGGACCTAGATGAGCACAAGAGCCCCCCTGCAGCTCTTTGAGCTCATGCTCCCAGCTCTGAGTCACCTGGATGCTTTTAAAATGTTTCCTCCAAATTTACAAATAAGCTCTGGAAGAGCTTGGTTTGGTTTCTTCACTTGCCTGGTGGGACAGGATCGCTCACCACTGCCCTCACGTATCATCTGCTGGTTTGGCCAGGCTGGGTAGAGACATCTTGAGTCACCTTTGCCTCCCTGGGGGCACGTGAAATCCATCTCTTGGCCAGTAAATTGCCCTCAGATGGAGCATTTATTTCCTTTTCTATATTTTATCCCATTGCTCTGGGTTGAAACCACCATGCCAGCCTGAAAAGTTGCTTCTGTGGTTTGGTACCTGCCCCCCTTCAGTGGGTACCATCCCCAAGGGAGAAGCTCCCACAGGCACAGAGGCCACCACACACCTCACCCTGAGCCAAAACCTCCCCGCCTCCAACCTGGCCATATCTGCCTGGGTCTCAGAGCCCAGTTGCCCAGGGAGGTTTCCTGGCACTTAGTGTTGGGAGTGCTGGAAAGATTTCCCACGGGCCCTTAGGGGTTTTGGTGCCTGGGAATTTGGGTCAAAGCAGGGTCTCACCCTGAGGTCCTCCTCATTCCACCTCCCACGGCAGCAGTGTGCCCATTGCACTCCGGCTGAGAACTCTTGAGAGAAGAAAGGGGGGAAAACCACCTCAGACATGTGCCCTGCTCCACTATCCAGATGGCTGAGGGTGACAAGACTTCCTAGGCTTCCTTGTGACCCAGCCCCAGCTGGCCCCATGCCTGCAGCCCTTGGCAGGGCTGGAGAGAAGGGGAAAGAGCGCTGCAATCCCAGCAAGAGCCCGAGCACAGGCAGGAGCCTGAAAAACAGTGGAGCCAAGGCGGAGAAGCTTCCTCCTTTCACTGCTGGGTCCATCCAAGAGTTTACAGGCTACCTGCAAGTCCTCCTCACCTCCTGGCTTGCAGGGGCTGCAGTCCAGGGCTGAGGGATGCTCCTGCCATCCCTGAGCTGTTTTATCTCATAAAGCTCAGGACAGGGCATTTCTGAGCAATCTCAAATGCCAGCACTGTCCACAGAGCCACCCACAGTCCCTGCTCAAGCCTGGGCTCTGCCCCTGCTGCACCCCACCCCAGCCCCTGTCATTTCCTAGAATTTTCCAGCCTGGTTTGGTCTAATTTCTGTGGCTCCACAGCCTCTTGTGTTCATTCAAAACATCAGCAACACAAAATGCAGCTCACTGGGATGGGATGATCCTCAGGGTGCTGCAGGGTGGGAAGGTGGGGGGCACCCCGATGCCAGGACCCAGGCACAGAGAGTGGAAGTCCCTGCTGTGGAGTCAGAGACCCCACCTAAAAGGCTCTTGCTACCAGCATGTTTCTCCAGTTCTTAATCTTCCTGTCACCTTTCAAAGTGTTTGAGGAAAGAGCTGGTGGTCTCAGCGAAGTGGACAAGGTGAGGACCCCCAAGGACATGCTGAGACGAGACCAGGCTACATCCACCATCCCTGACCAAGGGCCTGTGGTTCAGCTCCTTCTGCCACGATCCTCTCCAAAAAGCCCAATCCAGCATCTCAGAGCAGAGGTGGGAGCCCCTGAGTCAGCAGAGGCTGGCGCCAGAGGAGCTACATCCCCCCATAAACATCCCTCCAGCACTGACCCCTCCAGCATCCTGCCGCCAGCCGCCGCTGTGGGGATGCCGAGGGGCCTGTTCCTGCCGGACGCCCCTGCCTGGCTGCTTCCCCTCCCTTTGAACTCGTTTCATCTTCCTCAAGTGCGACGGCGAGAGGGAAGTTTGGGCTGGACTGGGGGACCCTGCTGCGCCCGGCTGGGAGGACAACAGGACGAGGGTCCTGCCTTTGCTGCCGGGGGGGGAGGAAGGATACGAGAGGGGAGGTGTGAGCTTTTCCACCAGTGTGAAGGCAGCAAACCTATTTTAGGTGGTTTCCAGCTGTTTAGAGCAGTTCCTGTGGAGGCTGGGGAGAGTGGCACCCTCTGCTCCAGCCTGTTCCACCTGAGTGATTCTCTTACATCCCAACATAGCCAAGGAAATGCCCCTTGAGAGGAGGCAGCGTCCTTCAGACCCCAGCAGTCAGGAGGGGTGCTACCCAGGGGTTTGGTGGGATATCCTGGCCCCCTGACCATGCTGAGTTTACCTTCAAGAGCAGGAGGAAGAAGTTGCCAACTCAGAGCCATGCAAGGCACCCTCCATCACACAAAACCTGCCTCCACCTCACACAAACAGATCACATTCCTGTGTTTCTTTGCTCATGGGAGCGAGATGGAACATTGGATGCTGCTTGAGCATCTCCTGCTGCCATCCCAAGACACATTACAAATGTCTCAGGGTGCTGTTTGCTCAAGAGATGTTTGTCACAATGCTCCTGACTTGCCCGCAGTGCTCGCTCTCCAGCCGGGTGCATGAGCAGCAGATGGGTGCATGAGTTTGCTGGAAGAAGCAGCAAACCTGTAGGTTGTCCCCCAAAGCTTGCAGCCCCCAGTGCTGGGGTGTGTATGGGCAGCCAGGAGCTGGAGCCAGGCTGTGATGCACCATGTTCCCCCCCTCCTTGCCAAGCTGCTCTGCCAGTCCCAGCTCTGCCTAATTAAATAGAAAGTCTGGAAAGTCCAATGGTGACTTTGCTTCTCCTGCAGACAACTTTTCCCAGCCAACAGTCCCATTGGCTTCTCATCCCAGTCAGTCAGCATGTGAAGGGATGTGGAAATCCTTGCACACCCTGTCATGGAACCCAAAATGCTAGTGGTGACTCGCTGGGGACCCGTGGAGAGGAGGTGGCATTTGCGGGGTGGTTGGCACGAGGATGGAGCAGGGATACACGGAGCCTCTCTCCTCGCTGCTCCCAGTCCCTGTCAGCTGCCTCTGTGAAATGCATTTCCCTTCCCCACTGTCCCCTCTCCTGAGCCTTGGCAGAGCCAGGGCTGCCTGTGAGCGGAGAATGGGGCCAGGGATGGGGGGATCCCCTTGCACACAGCCTGTGAGACCCCTCGGCCATGTCGGGCCATGTGTGGGTCACACTGATGAGCGTCCACCCCGTGCCAGTTTATCTGGGGACTTTCTCTGTCACAGGAGTGGGCTGCGGCTGACTGCTGACCCTGTCCCTTCCATGCCTAATGCTGGCTGGACACGTGCCAGGGGGCACATCCCTGCTCTGTGTCCTGGCTGCCCTAGAGATGTGGCCAGTGCAGAGATCGCCCCACATCACTCCCCACCTGTCTGCAATTCTCTGTGGGATGCCATCGCTGCCCACGACTGGATGCCAGTGCTGCTTGCAGACCCCCGGGGACATTAGCAGACCTCCCTGATGTGTCCCAAGCATGAGTGGCTGCACAGGTCTCACTGGGGACTCGCGTCCTGCCGAGGTGTGGCAGGCTCTCAGCACCCAGCACTGATTTGTGCGCCAGTGGGTTGGGTGCTGCAGTGAGGAACGACACCACGGAACTGTGATTCGAGCTGTCACTGCTGTAAAAATGTTTCCAGTATCATCTCTTAACATCTAGCAACAGGTTGGGAGAAACTTGAGGCATTCCAGACTCGATGAATATTTTTAAGTGGTGTTTTCTGTCCTCTTTGCCATCTGTAAAGTTGTTTTGCTGCTGATGTGTCTAGGGAAAAAATATCACCGCACAAATCTGCACAAAGTCACCTAAAATCACTGCATTTGCCAGCTGCCAGGAGTTCACACCAGAGAAAAGGAAATACTGAGGGATAAGCGAACAGCAGAGCTGGTGAAGCCAAACTCTTCTTGTTCAGGCTACGAAGCCTTTCTATATCAAAGTAGGCTACAAAAAGTCACAGGAAAAATCTCATGATGCTGAGTGCTCAGGCAGAGACCAGGATGACGATATTCAGGGTTGATGTCGCATGAGAAAAACCCACCCAAGCTACACAGAGCACAGGGACTCCAACTGAACATCTCACCCAGGAAAGCTCCTGGTCTCAGGGTAGAGATCTCCCCGAAAAGGCCCTTTGGATGCTCAGAGGCAGCAAGGGAGGTAAAAAGACTGGCTTTGATAGAAGAACGACTGACGCGAGCTAGGCAGCGTTGCTATGTATAAACCCGCAGCACTCCCACACCTGAACCCATCCCCACCACGCAGGGGATGCAGGAGGACCAAAAAAGAACCGGGAGCAATGACAGGGTGAGAATCGTTTTGGTTACACCGACGGGCTGGAAGATGAGGATTTTTCAGACTGGGAAAGTAAAAAAAAAATCATTAAAAAAAAAAAATCACAGTCGGGGAGGAAGTTTGGAACAGCCTGGAAATCGTGCCTGACAGGGAGGGGGTGGGCAGCGGCTGGCAGTTTGTCTTGTGCCCCCCACTCTGTCTTATGCTCCTTCGCTGAGCAGCCTCCGCTGGCCACGGCTGCAGGAAAAACCCAAAAGCAACAGATCTCTGGCCTGGGCCAGTGGATCTGGAGACACTGGGCAGTCAGTTGATCCCGACGCAGGTGCCTCCTGCCCCTGTCTCCTTGTACAGGAGGGCGATTCCTGCCCTGGGAAGGGTCCTACACCCACTGGGGTCTAGGCAGCACCCCACGCAAAGGCGTTGGGTCCCTTTTGGGGTGGTCTTTGTGCTGATGAAGGGTCGTGGACTCCCCCAGCAAATGGGCTGGAGCCCATGTCTGAACTGCAGAGGCGTCAGTGGGGTGACATGAGCTGGGTGCGTGCTCAGCCACCCTGTCTGGGATGAGTTTTCCAGCAATGCTCCCAGCAGCAGAAGCCTCCTCAGAGCCAACAAGTGCAGCAAAGGTGTCCCTGCAGCCCGGGCACATCCTCCAACAGAGCAAAGGGGACCAGCAATAGTGACCGCACAGTGAGGGGCTGAGCTGGGATGCTCAGACTGCACTTGGGCGGCACTGATGCCGGTTGTCACATCTCCTTCCAGCCCCACTGACATCCCCAGTCCCTCTGCTTCCCCCCAGTCCCAGGTCCTGCAGCTCCACAACAGCAGGGATGGAGCTGGCCATGAAGCAGTTAAATATCTCCTCCTGAAGCAGCAGAGTTCAAATACAGTTTGTGTCTCTAATTCATGCCCCACAATATTTGCTATGGGTTTGGCTTTCACAACAGGTACAGCTAGTCAGGGGGAAACCAGGCAGAGGAATCACTGGTGGGGCAGCTCTGTAACCAGGGGTCTCCTGGGTGAGCCTGCCCCATGAGAGGTGCTGAGCCATCACCTCTAGTCCCTCAAAAACCCTGAGCAAGCAGGATATCAACCCCGGGATCCTGGGCTCCCCATGGCAAGGGACAACCTGGGCTGAAGATGAATCTATTCTCCCTTTTACACTCCCTGAAGCACACCACTGGGTGCTCACCCATGTATGGTGGGACACACTTTGTCCCAGGCACGAAGACCCTAAGAGGGGCTGCTCTGAACCCCCAAGCAAAGCTGCCAGAGGCTCTGGGACCCCCCCAGCCCAGCCTGCCCTGATTGTTGCTGTAGCCAGATGTGCCCTGGTCTGGCAGCATGGAGGAAGACCTTTGTCCCCGAGCTTCTCCAAGAGTTTGGGGCATCTTCACCCTCTTTTAACCCCTACAGCAGCCACCGCAGAGCCCATCTCAGTGTGTTTTCCTACCTGACTGGGATCTTCACCCGCAGGTATCGATCCACGGCGATGGCCAGGAGCGCCAGGATGGAACTCTCAGTGAGGATGAGGACGGGACAGGCCACCATAAGGCAGCTGTAAAA
Source organism: Chloroceryle amazona (assembly GCA_027560015.1). Taxonomy (NCBI): domain Eukaryota; kingdom Metazoa; phylum Chordata; class Aves; order Coraciiformes; family Cerylidae; genus Chloroceryle; species Chloroceryle amazona. The sequence goes on from JANHFX010003071.1 coordinate 29,689, forward strand.
CTCTGTCTGCGGTCCGATGTTGATGATGATGGCCAGGGGGATGACCAGGGCCCCCACGGCCACGTCGGCCACCGCCAGGGAGACGATGAAGCAGAAAGTGGCATCCCGCAGCGCCTGGTTCATCTTCACAGCCCAAATGACCAGGATATTCCCCGGCACGGACACTAAAGCGATGAGGACTTCGATGGAGATATAGGCAACCTGAAAGGCTGAGAC
>JANHFX010003072.1:0-29946 GCA_027560015.1 Chloroceryle amazona
GCCTACTTGCTATTAATTATTTAAGGCACAGAAATAATTGGAGTCATGTGACAATGTCAGAGTGGCTGACATGATAAGTAATATCACATACATGGCTACTAAAGCATGAATTGCAAAGAACTGTCCAACATAAATACACAGCGTATGAATTTAATGTATGATTTTTAACGTGTTTACCAATGTGTTATCCCAACAAAAGGCTCTAGTTTCAAACTAGTTATTTTCTGTTGTGCATTCTGAGTAATGCCGTGTTACAGTAAACCCAAGTGATTTAAAAAAAAAATATTTTAACATTTAGTAAAGGGACTAAACAGCATTTTTCAAATGACTTGTCATCCTGTTTAGTTGGCATTTCTAAAGGATTGCTCGGATATTTCATCCTGAACCCCCCAAAGCTAACAGTGCTGGCTGGCCCAGTAAGAGATCCTATCCCTTCTTTCACAGTCTATAGGTCCCTGAGTATGCTTGCCAAATATTTCCAATGGAATTTATAAGCAGATCTTCCTTAAAACCAGTTATAAAATACAGACCTGAGTGCAGATGTGTGATAAACCTGCAGTCGTGCTGGAGACTGCCTGACGCAAAAACTAAGCAACCCAAACCATAACTGCAATGAGCAAGAAACTACTTCACCACCTCTCCGCAGGGGAGGGGCTGCAGTCAGGAAGGTTCTAGGAAGCAGTGACTGTAAATTCCAAGTTTCTCCAAACTCCCTGCATTCCTGTTACTATCAAAAGCAAAGACTGCTGAAATAATCTGAGCCAGAATACAGGCACACACTAAAAAAGTACGTGCAAGTGCTTCTAGAAAGTGGCTTTATATACTATTTTTCAAGGCTAGGTTACGCCCGTGAAATAACATAGACCTAGGTGCCCTGCCACTGTTCCACCTGAAAAACAAGAGTAACAACAGGATATTGCTGCTGAACTTGATTACGGGACAGCTTATGTTCACTTCTGAAATCTTACCAGGTAGTTCTGTTTCAAAAGGTGTTATGTCCAAGGAAATGAAAGGAGAGGAAATAGAGCTCACCAGCAGATGGACTCCAGGAGTAAAGTAAGATGAGGTATGTAAATCATAGCAGACCAGACACAGTATGCAGACCCTGTCCCGCGCTCTCGTGTACGTGTGACCCGTTCAAGGACACACACAAACTGCCACTGACTTCTGCCCTTGCACTGTCTCTGCTAGAGGTTTCTAAAGGGGCTGGCAAGAATCTCGGTCTTGCTTTGGATTAATACTTTCTTCTATCACTTCTAGCTGAGGATCTATACTTAGCAGTTTGACCAGAAGAATAACTCGAGGGAAAGGCATAAATGGAAAGAATGTTTAATACCCTGAGGCATTCTTCTCCAATGGACTGCCAGCACTCATTGACCCTTGGTGCTTTATATATGCTACTTCTTCTTGAAGCCGAGTGCCTAGAGGATTGTCATTCCAAATCCTTCTGGGAATGTTATTCCAGAGGTGGTAGATACTTCACTGAATCTCATATGAATAAGCTATGTTGTTAAATAAAGCACTGAAAAATCTTAATCAAAGTTACAAGTATCAACAAGAAGCAAAGAAGTAGCTCATAGATTAGCTGCTGAACAAAAGTTTTCGATGATTAATTATATTATAGCACACTAATTTAGCTTCTCGATCTGTAACTTCAAATATCTATACTAATTAGTTGCCAACCTACAACATAATAAATGAGATAATGAAATAAAGATGTTTTAAATATCCCTTTCTATTCCATGTACGTTTTGCAGCGTGTTAACAGACAAGATGGATTCTGGGGGTGGGTTTTAAGGACCTAGAGCACACCGTTACTTACATGAATGCCACTTAATAGATGCCTCTCAAGAACAGCGTTCAACTACTAAATCCACGGGAATTTGGAAATAAACCAAAATATTATATATCAGATGAAGGCTGGCATGGGTTAAGCTTATAGCAAACACAGAGACATGACACCTTTTTCCATCACATTTTCACCTGCTCACATGGTACACACTTCTGCTTTGATGGAAAATTCCTTTGGGTCTTCTTAGTGTAAATCTGTTGGTGCTTGCAGCAAAATCTGCAGAGCTAGTGGTGAATAGAGACTATTTTCATAGAGTTGTTAAGGCAGAGAAATATCTATAGCATTGTTCTCCGTCCATGAGAAGGATCATCACTTTTCTGTTAGCTTTGTTCAATTTGGGAAGAAGCGATACAAGAGATTTTCTTTTGTGAATTTGATTAGCGGGGGGGGGGGGAATCTTTTTTACTCTAGTTCTAGTCATGAAGAAAAATAGAAGAGCCTCAATTCACACTCAGTCTGATCCTTTTTGCAATGACTAGTCCCTAATATTGTTTAATTGCCTGTGAAGATGCAAACAGGCCTAAAATCCATAATAATTAGCTTAAGATAATTGGCTGAGGTTCAGGCAAATCATCTGATATCAGTATTTCTGGTTACTTTGCACAGTAAAAGGAGACAGTCAGAAGAGAATCTGTGAATGCTGGGGCGGGGTGGGGGGGGGGGGGGGTTTTTTTACTAAGAATTTCTCTTTTCAGCCTACCTTCTAGCTTTTCCTGCATGCTGCAGACAGTATCCATAAGGATGTACAAGCCATATTCAGGATCTGCATGTTGAAAATCTTAATTGCAGGACAACTATAAGCCAAAATTTACAAGAAGAAAAAGAAACTACTGACAAAGACACAAGAAAGATGATGAACCAAATCCCTACTGCCTCTCTGCTTGGCGTCACTTAGAAAAATAAAAGATCCAGCCTGCAAAGTTTCCCATGTTTGGTTTTAGGGCAAAGAACTACTTACACTTCTGCTGTGTTTAATAGGATTCTTCAAGTGATATCAGTGCATTTAACACCACAAGTTGCTGCTACATTCCAGATAAGTTAGCTAAAATGGAAGCACACTACTGTTTATCCATTCACCTGAAAAGACACTTCTCAGGGTTTAAAATTGTTGCTGTTTTTACACTGCACTTTGAAATGAATATCAAACCAGTGACTTTGCTGCATGAAAATAGGTCACAGTCGTAGCATATACTGTCTAAAAACTGAGATGCCACTTACATGCTACATGTGAAGCTTTAATCGAGTCTATAATTAGAAACTTATCTTGCACTCAAACAGTTATATTGGAAGAAAAAAAACCCACAAAACAAACAACAACAAAAAACACAATTAAAGAAACACGCACACAAAACAAACAAACAAACACACACCACAAAACACCCAAACCCTGACAAACTTCAGATAAAGCCTAGAGAGTATTGACTCTATTTCTGATTAACAGAAATATATATATCCCCTTCAACTTGCCTCCAGAAAATTACATACGCATATCCAGATGAGATTAAGTAGTATACCCTGGAACTTGTGGCTCATGCAGAAAGATTATGGAGGAAAAAAAAAGGGGGGTAGAAGATGAAACAAATAACAGGTATGTTGATTTCTCTCCTTAACGTCATTGTAGTGGGCAGCAGTATTACCTCTATGGAGTTTTTGAGTTTCCAGCCAATGTCTTTATTCCAGTCTTGAACATTCTGCTTGGCTGCAAAAAAATTAAAATAGATGAAAGAGTAACATGAGCAGCAGTTCTTTTAAAGAACATTTCTGATATGTGTTTGCAAACAAGTGTTTATATTTCCACATATATATTTTTATTTCAACATGTCCTTAAAGCTGCTGAAAATATTTTATATTTGGTGAAACTTTGGTCTTGAAAACACTGACATTAGAAAATGTATTAATTACTTCATATCTGTGAAAAAAAATTGCCTGGCAGTCATGTTTTAAAACTCATTAGATTCCTAGGATTGAGAGTCATTGAATATCTCTCAAATGTTCTTCAATGAATTCAAGGGAAGAATGAATGTTATCTCAAGCTCTTTAAATTGCTGTACATACAGGTACATCATAACATACTGTAACATTTTGGTTTAAACAACACAGTTGAAAAAATAGCCATGGTCACAGTACATATCTGCCTTCTTCACAAAGATATATAGATGAAAGTGTGGTTGGAGAAACCACAAGAATATCTTTTAAAAGATATCTTTTAAAAGAATATCTTTCAAAAGAGTAACACCTTTAACTATTTTGAGAAATCATCGCTTGTTCAGAAAGGCAGGGAAGTGATCTTCTGTATGTTTGGGTGAAGCAGACAACTTTTATTCCATTGTTTAAAATCAATTAATTTTGCCAGTGCCTCTAAAACTAGTGTCAAAAGTGGTTCTACTGAGATTAATGGTAAAATACCTAACACATTAATAGGGTTGGATTTCACTCATCACTTAAAATATTCACCATTTATATATTAAATTATATATGATTCTTCAAAGAATAAACATATACTCAACAGTGAAATATTGTCCAGTTTGTCTCCCTTATAATCTGAAGAAAAGAATGCACTGACTAAACATTGTGGGGCTGATTTTCAGAAGGCTACATGGAGAGGCTTCTAATGAGCTCTTAGTTCTGCTCAGTTTTCTCTTAAACTGAACATTTCAAAATCTACGAAACATACACAAAATTTCCATTTCTCTGACCATTCCGAATCACAATTCCATGTGCATCAACTGGGCTTCTGTCAACATAATTGGCTACACCAGTCAGATTTTCAGAAGAGCTTAGCTTCAGCTTTGCCACCAAAACAAATCAGATTATCAGAACAAGCTCTGAATAAAGGATGCTGACTTTGAAAAATCTGTGCACAATGTCATGTTTGGAGCTGTTTAATGCTGGCCTCTTCTGAACATTTGACCTTCATTTGCTAAATCCTCTTTAAAAAGGCCATTCTCCCTGACTATCTTTTCTCCCTCTAAAAATCCACTCTACTGCATCTGCAGGATTAGCAGAATAAAATAGGATCTGGAAGGGATGCCATATGTAGTCCAACCATTTTGCTTTTTACTAGTTATTCCTGCTGCTCCCTGCTCCATCCCACAGGAATATGTATTTTAATTATTAAAGAGTCGGAAAAAAAAACCAAAACAAAACCAAACAGAATAACCCTCCTGAACTAGCTTGTCTTTCTTATGAATTTCTCAAGATGGTCCTACCCTAAAGAAAGAGCTTCTAGGTGCTGATGTAAATTCACATTTTAATGGATTTTGTATTGATTGACAACGTCAATGTGAAACTGTGTATTTATTTCAGTCTGAAGATAAAGATTTTCTCAAAATGGGCATCTAGCTGCCTCTCACTCATTAAATTCAGAGTGATAGCCCAATGGAGCCTGTTTGGTTGTGGTTTCCCTCTTGTCTTGCTTGCTTCCAATGACTTCTACAGATATTCCATCTTCTGCCCCTCATAGAACCATGCAAATGTTGTTATATTAATAAATATATGCATATTTAGGTAAAATCAAGTATTCCACAGAGAGGCAGTTTGTTACTAATTGTGATTAACATGAACAAAAAGCTAAAGGTTTCGCTCCAAGGAACAAAGAAAGATTGGAACTTTATAAGCTTCCTTTGTGACCCCTTAAGAAAGGGAGATCTGAGGATTTTTCAGAACCTTGTGCCCTTTTCATTCATTATGATCTCCCAGAGGGAGAAAGAAAGTGGGAAAGAAATAACATAAGCACTGAATTACAGTTAGAATAAGTTTAGTTTTCAGTGGTAGAAGAATATTCACAAATGCCAAAGACCACCGGCATATTAATATAATATAGCTGTGGCTTGCCTGTGTGTATCTCTAGCCATCAGCACTTCCAGATCAATTGAAAAATGAGACAAAATGAAACTCTTGATGCAATACTTCTGTAAACACAGTGTAAATTCATCTTCCTCTTAGAATGACAGACTATTACACTTCAGTCATACCCAAGTTATCAGATTCAATATAAGGTAAGCTGACTAAATGCAAGAGCTCGGACAATCGTGTAGACAATCATGAAGATCTCGAAGTCCTTCTTAAAAAAGTGAAGTACAGTATGGGTGTATGCTAAATATATACTAGAGAAGAAAAGGTAAGAAACAGGTAAGAGCAACTGGGATATCTGGGTTTATGTCAGTGTGCCAATTATTGGTATAGTTTTCTTTATTTTTCATCAAAGTAAAAGGCTCTTTATTTGAAACTAATTATAACTTGGGGTGGATGCCAGTACATTGCACAGTATAAAATCATAGCAACATTTTACACAAGGGAAAAAAACAGCCTGGTAAAGATTTGGAATTTATTAATACAGCCATTTACTGTACTATGGCTCAATTTAACCAGAATCTATGCAATACAAATATATTCTGTATTTTTCCAGACAAGATGCTGTAGAAGAGTGAAACAAATCAGAGACCACAAGGTCAACTAATAGGCAATATACTTTGCAGAGCTAAGATTTTCTTGGAGCATGTGCTGAATACAGAAGACAAGAATTTCATCTCCCATCATTGAGACTAGATCCCATATACTGGAAAACACAACTTCAAGAAGCAGCATTTGAGACTTTGGATTTAACTTCTTTGTGGCTAGCAAGAAACAGATTTGATATGCATTTTAATGCTGAACTATTTGCTTAAAATGTTTCTCTTTGACATTTTGCCTATTTAAAAACACTCTAAATACAACTGAAAATTAAATATAGTATTTAATTTTGTAGTAAAGCAAAACATCCCGCTCAGTCTGAAATATGCTTTAGGGCTTTTTTTTCAGTTTTGTGGAAAAAAAAAATAAATATAAGTTTTCCTTTGGACTTGTCCCTTAACATTATTCATTTGGTTCCTCAGGCAAATTAAAACTAAAAAGAAAAAAAGAAGAGCTACAATCATTCACAGATCTGTACTCCTGCCACAAATTGCTAGGCCATTAATGGTCTGTCAGGGATGTGATGTTGGTAGGGAAATAACTCTCTCTCAAGTGTTCTTTTAAGAAGCTACCTGAACCTTCATTCATGCTTCTTTCTTTTTCAAATATAGTGATATTTGTTATAATATAGTTATAATACTGTAAAGGTTTTGCTGTTGTTGCAGCTCATAACAAGAGCATGCAATAAGTTAAGGTAGTAGCATAAAATCTGCTAGGTTTTCACAATTATTTATTATGTTATAGCACAGAGGAAAAGATTAAGCTTCATATCTGTCAGGGGCAATAGTGATAAACACACAAGTAGGAACAATTAAGTGTAAAGTAACTGTAAGTAACTTACACTCTGTTTGGTGAAATCATGTTGCTCCTGTGACCTGGGACGCTTTTGGCAGCTTTGCCACCAGCTGCAGGGTGGCTAAGGAGTGCCCATCTTTACATCCTGCAAGGAATTCCCCAGCCAAAATCCACAGGCAATCCTAATACAAGAGATCATGAGAGAAACCATATCTTGCTTAGTAATAAAAATCCCAGTTCAGCTGTTAGAATTGTTCTAACAATTTTATCAAAGGAGTAATTTAATAATGCTGACCCAATTTAATAAGGTGATAAAAGGTGATAAAGGGAAGTAATCATCATGGTCAGGTTAACAAAAACTTTCAGTGAAACAGAACTGACCCCTGTGAAGATCACTTGAATGGACCCAAGCTAGTCTTCCCTCTTGAATCACTTGAGGAAAAATCCAGCAGCAGAGGCTCACACACATACCCTCCATGCAAACCTCCCCCCTTCCCCAGCATCCATTAACATGGTACAGAGTATCTAGAGGATATCTCCACTGCTTAGTGGGGCTAAAAAAAAGGGCTGTTAACTCTCCATACACAAGAACTCCTTCAGTAGTTCAACAGTAATATATGTATAAAAATATTTATAAACCCGTAGGAATGTACAGCAGAAGGCAAAAGGTGAAACAGACAAAATATAGGGAGTCAAAAATATAATATAGGACAGCTTAGGCCTATCCAAATATTCCTTTACCAGGACTTATTAGATGACTATTTTGTCAGACATCCATTCTCTCCTTTTCCCCACTCTCTTCTTTGTTGTGACTGTTATTGTTTGAGAGTTGAGAAGAATTTCAAATGAAGGAGTTACATTTTCAATAATATATCAAACAATCTCAACACATTCAAAAGTGATGGAAGCCATAGTAAATGACATGTTGTAAAGCCTCATCAGCTGAAGAGATTACTCCATTTCTTCAAGCCATCTTAAAAGAGCCAAGAAACTGATGCTATTTACATCATGTATATAAATAACATGTATCTCATATATATAAAATCTGCAAGATGGGTGAACATTTCTGCAAGTGTTCATTTGAATTTTAACTTGAATTCATATTAGCGGTGATTGCACAATGGAGACAATGATTGTACCCCATGCCTTTTGAATTTTCTCCCCTTAGGATTTCAATGAGTTTCTGCTTTTTTCATGAGCTTTCACAGAGGCAAGGGCTTGTGATGACAAGTGTAGTATTTACTGAGAATAACATTTCAAAAAATCATTTCAGAAGTGTTCCTAAAGATGCAGCCATCTAAAACCGAACTCATTGTATTATGAAGAGTGAGAATGAGAAAAAAAAATAAAAGGTGAGAAAAAATAGTGAGAAAAAGAGTGAAGTTCAGGCAGTTTGGGGTATTTTGTTTGAAGGTTGCTTTGATTTCATTTAAAATGCATATTTAAGCACTGTAAAAGTTACAACCTTGTTTGATAGATTTCAGAAATGTTATCAAAGCCAAGAAACATTTGTCAGTAAATTGTTTCAATCCTGTACAAAGATAGATATCTAGATTTTTTTTAATTTTTTTTTTTTTACATGCTAGTACAACTGGTTAAGGTATGTATTTTTGCAAGAAACTGCAGTTAATCATATAAATATATGAGCAGATTATATAGCACAGATTATATACAGGTAGGTCACAGTGCTTCACACTGAGAGTGGATAACATTTCCAAAATACCACACAAAAGAAAACAATGAGCCACCCACACAAGGCACATTACAGAGAAGAAATTTACTTTGCTAATGAAAGCTTTATGCCAATAAATCTCATCTGCCTGTTATTTTTTTACATGGTGTAGGGAACAATTCATTACAGGATGACCTTATTGCCAGAATTCCTTACCAGAGCCCTCAAGGCCAGCAAAGCAGTGTATCAGAGGGAGGATGTGAGTGTGGATTTCATCTCTGAGGGCTCTGGAAGTGAAAAAGTAATAAAAAGCTTGTTCATTCAGAGAGCAAAAATGACACATACTCTGGTTCATGAGAGTGGCTTGAATTCCAAATACTACTTTTAATTTGTTTATTATTCAGTCTGTAGAATAAACAATAGCACTTTGAAGGAAACGGTACCCATGAGCAACAACTGCATTAAATATATATATATACACAATCCTGATAAATTCTAGAACTATAAAGAGTTTAATTGATCATATTGTTCTGTGATTCACCAGAGCTAGCTGAAGTTCCATTATGCAATGCCACGCCACGTCATGCCAGCATAGTACTGCCCACCAGAAATATCGCAGAGGTTCTCCCCCAAATCCCAACTGCATCCAAAAAGTAGCATGAGTGGGCTATTTTTGTACAAGTGTGTTTGCTTCCCAGTTTGGAAGAGCTTTTGAAATTTCTATCCTCTGACATTTTTTTTACTGAAAAGTCAGTTAAGATTAGCTGGGAGTCTCATGACTAAAAACCATAATGGCTGAAGGGCATAAACTGTGTGAAAATTGAGGTGACTTCATAAAGACTGTGTTTCCATGCATCCCCATAAGCTGGCCATGTCATGGGCATTTCCAGACCCACTACAAAATTAATTAGCAAAGTCTCATATTAACTTGACATACAGAAGCATTGTTCTCAATTTTAAATAGTTAAGAATCTGTGCTCTGAGGCCCAGAAAGTTAAAAGTTTCTACTTCATCTATGACTATTATTTTTGGTATTGTAATGTGCCATTGCTGGACTATGATGGGCAACCAAATAGTAGGCAAATATATCAGTGGCCTTAAAGAACTTTTCTGCAGAAAAAAAGCAACATATGATAAAAATATGGCCCTTTCTAGCCCTGTAGTTGAGCCCCAGGACAACCTTTTAGACAATATCCATATGGCAAAAGCATGTTTGTATACTGGCTTTTTACAGTCCATATGTGTTATATAATGGAGATAGCTTTGTACTTTAATTCACATTTGCCCCTATATAACACAACTGAAATAGTGTTGAGTCTCTGACACTGTAGGTCTGAAGGCAAAGCTGCAATGTAGCACAGCCCTGCAGTCATTGGTCATTTGGCTCTGGATCTTACAGGAGGAAAAAAAAATAAAAGAAACAAAACAACAACACAAGCATATAAATAAAGAAAAAGCAACCAAAAAAAAAACCATAACAAAACTTAGCAGACAAGATGATACCCTAGCACATAAAGGCAGAAGAAACTTTAACTATGCCAAGACAGAAGGAAACAAGACCAGAGTGTCCTCGATAGTTACACCAAAACAGCAGTGATTCCAAGTAAGGGAACAGGTTCTGAGCGCTCTCTGCAAATGAAAATTGGCATTTGGCACAGAGCCACCCTTGTAATGACTCAGCACTGTAAGCTGCTACTACAGCCAGAATTTTGCCACTCTTGAGTAATAAGCTTTGTTTGGGGAATGTCAGCTCAATTTATTATACATAGATTAAATTTGATTTTCTACTACATTGACAAATTATATACAGAGAGGCTTAAGAAAACCTCCCTTACTGTTGATGTACATTTGCTCATATTTCTTATACCTGCAGTGCAAAAAGGGCTGAGGGTCATCAGAATTATTTGATGATTACTAATTACTATTACATTTGTAAAATAATTAAAACAACACTCCAAAATCATGAGCGCTTGATTTTCACTGCATGAAGAAAAATATCTAAACAGTTTAAGTACATACTGCAATGTTTACAAAGCAACGCAGAAAAACCAAAGTTGGAGGACTTTTTTTATAGGAACTCTATTTAAAGTTTGAATGTTTAGAATCCCCCAACATTTGGCAAGATTTATGCACTCAGCTAAAACGTAGAGCAGTAAATAGGTTATTTGCCTATCTTCTTACTTGCTATAAATAAGCTACAAATAAATTAAATGAAATTGCTTAACAGCCAGGATAACACCAGAAACAAAATAGTGACTTTTAAGTGCCATTTTACAGGAAATTAGCATGTCAGACAGATACTCTACAAGACACCAAATCCACCTAAGTTTGCTGACTACATGCTATTTTCAACTTCTCAGTGGGCTAGCAGCTTTACTTCTCTCCCCATACAAATCTTCAGCATAATGAAACTAAAAAATATTTCATTTGCACAGTTTTTTCTTAGATTTCTTTCTCTGATTTTCCTCTATGGCAGTGCTTTGTGGCCTACCTACGTATTTGTCACCCTTAGTAATGTTGAGCTCACTGACTGATTTGAACTGAATTTGAAAGATCAAGGTCAGAAAGACAGGTTAGGTCCTATCAACTTTATGAAAAATAAAGAAACCCTGGAAGTGCCCATGCAGGAAGGCAGTTCCTCAAGCTCCTGGGAGAGCTTACTCTTTCCTATACAATAAAATCAAACAGAAAAAAAAAAAAAAATCATGCCTATAGGAAATCAGATTTCATTTAATTTTACAGTTATGGAGGCACTGTTAATTAAATGCTTTCATGATGAAAAAGTTCTACAGAGAAGTATCATCTCCCAGGTCTCCCCACAAGTTAAAGATGTAGTCTCAGTACAGTTTCTTAGAGAAGTATAACTTAGGTAATGTGGCTCCAAATAGCCCTGTCTTGTCTGTAGTACATTCTCAGTCTTTTTCTTTAGAAAATCAGGATCATGTTTCACATCAGATAAACCAGTTTTTCAGAGAGAAGAGGGGAAATCATCCATCAGAAAGCTCTAGCCAGGTTAAAATCCACTTTCACAGAACCATAGAATGGTTTAGGTTGGAAAGGAACTTAAAGATTAGCTACTTCCATCTGCTCTGCCTTGGACAGGGACACCTTCCACTAGATCAGGTTGCTCACTGCCCCGTCCTAACAGGCCCCGTGTTTTTTCAGCAGTGCAAAATAATCCTCTAAAGCTAAAGAACACACATGCTGGTTTTCCTGCAATAGTCTGGGCACAAACTTAGGGAATTCATGAACTTAAAAACATTTGCTTTGCCAGCTGAAATGAAAACAAGATTAAAAAAATAATAATAAAAATTTTAGGAGTGTTTTTGAGCAGAAAAGCAGTTGCACATAAGTTCTTCTAAAATCCTGCTTAATTGGTGGAAGGAAACAGAGACTTAACCTCTCTACAGAGAAGGACAAGATCCTATGTCTAAACTGAAGGTAAATGAATGTTTACTTCCTTTTTCTTTTATTCCTTTCTTTATTAATGTAACTTTCTGGAGAGGCTCACCAGCACAGGACAGAAAAGTCCTCAAGAGTCAAATGAGGATATGTGTCTCAACTTTATCATGAGTGAAGAACTGTAATTTTTTTTGAAAAAGCAAAGTGTTGGCTCTATGGATGACCACTACCATGAATCAAGACACAGTGATGTCCCTTTTGTAGAAAACAAAAACTATGAAATTATGTTGTCCCAGAGAAAAACTGATGAAAAGTGACTTTTACTCAAAGACTCCTAAACATCTTTTCAAAAGGCAATTAAATTGGTGACATTACTATACTTACCAAAAAATTAAGAAATGCAGTTTCTGAGTGTGCTTCACAGAATAATAATATAACTGAGTATTTTCACCGTAAATGAAGTCAAGGATGTCTGAAGACATTGAAAATATTCCCTTATACTACAAGAATGTAAAAAGTCTTTAAGTCCAAAGCAGACAGCTTAAGATGAGACTAAAGTACAAGCATCTGGCAGCTTCTATTTCTCCTTTTTCACAGGCAGCAGTTTCATGATACTTGATTCCTGTCTTGCTTTTCTCCTAATTTGACAGCAAGACTGAAATGGTAATCATGTCTGAGAGATCTGAGGCAGCTTTCAGTGACAGTGCAAGTAGTTAAAGAAATAAGAGAAACACAACATTAAATCATTCTTTCTCTTTATTTATCTGTAAGATCTTTCTTCATATCACATATGATTGCTTCAAGTACGATCTTCTCTCCAATATTAGTAATTCTTGAACTACAGTCCCTGATTTCAGCAAAATTCAAGTTCTAATTTGAAGTGAAAACTAATGCTTTATTCTCAGGAGAGACACGTCTTCTATAATGCCTACTCTTAAGGGTTTTACTTCTTCATTGTCACCTTGTTTTTTTCCAATATTACTCTGCTCTAAAATAGAATTTAAAATGTGCACTGAACACATTTTAGACAACAACTGAAGTACACGAACATAGACAATATACAAAGGTTTCCCTAAGTCAATGAAAAAAATACATGAAAGTCAGAAAAATGTGGTTTATATTTACCCAGAGCGTTTTCCTTCCCACCTTCCATTTTCACCTTTCACTACCTAGACAGTTTTTTTGATGTACATGGACAGCATCTAAAGAAGGTGGAAAAGTGATAATATCCTACTAAAGGTAGGTTCTTTTGAGAGGAAAGTAGAAGACTAGCAGTGGCATTTACTATTTATTTTGCTTTACTTAGTACTGTCTGAAGAAATATTTCCATAAGAATATCTACCTCATCTGCCAAAAAGGTTTACATTCCCTAATGAATGCTCACTTATGGCAAAAGAGTTCTTAGCCATTTGCAGTCCAAGCATATCTGATGATCTAAAAGTTATTTCTCCTTAGTAAACTACAAAGACAGGTTAAGCTAAATATTTATATTTACATTATGTGATTAATAACACCATCACTTAATTTATAATATGGATTTTTATAAACATCACTTCTTCTTCTTCTTGGAAGACACTATCAAAATAGGAATCTGAATCATATACTGGAAATAAAAAGTAAGGGCATCTACAATATTTTACAGCACCTTATCCTCCAGAGTCCTGAAGATGCAGAGTCAGGAGTGACTATACTATGAATTCACGTTACAAGCCTCTAAAACACATTTCCCTCTGTCAACATTAACACACTGAATCAGTGTATCAAGAAGAATCAACTCAACTGCCAGTGCAATTGCCACAGGGAATTGTCTCCATCATTGCAGCACAATATATTTGCCTGGGCATATCACACTAACTAGCTATCTCACTGCATTTAGCAGAAGAGACTGCCAAATAACTGTTTAATTCAGTGAAGATACAGATCTAAGCAGCCTATTAAGATCTTTCCTCTGACTTATGGTCTGATTTAAAGTGACAATTCAAATCTGCTCTTGCATAACCATAAAATAATAGGATATCAATAATACAGTTTATGCATTTCATGCCAAGCTAAATTTTAAGCATATATTCAAGATGCAATGAAATATTTAAAAATTCAAGTGGAATGATAAATGAGGAGGCTGGACAAAGGTAACTAAAGCATGCAAGTTCTCAACTGTCCTTTTCTTCTCTACATTGTCAACCTTTGTTATGGGTAAATGCAATAGAATAGCAATTTTTTACCCCTCAGTATTAAACAACAGTATCCAAGCTATGCTAGATCTTTTATACATTTTTTACTCTGTTTTTCAAATGTAGTGCCAAGCACTGTCTCCTTCCAAGCCTCAAGAGCAGATGCTGAAATGAAGGCAAAAGTATTAAAAAGATTAGTTAAAAATAGAGATGACACAAAGTCTAAAATGTAAGTACTCCAGATCTCCCATGTTAGAACACAAAACCTTCATAAAGCTTCTGATATAGTTAAGAACTGTAAAGAGGGTAAATTAATGAGTTTCCCAAAACAAGTGAAAGGACAAAAATATAAGAGAGAAAGTGGGGGCTGGAAGCCTTATTACGATTCTAGCTATCTCTAGCAACATACATACGAGTGTGAATGCAAGCGACTTGCAAGCACCACTTAAATCCAAGTCTTGATTAGAAACTGAAACCTGAAATATTCATGTCAGAACATCCTTGGTATGAATATTTCCAGAGTCTATTTGGCAGAATTTATCCTGTGATGCTAACAGACAAATACACATCGGAAATTATACACTGGCTGGGCTGTCAGTGGAGAAGAATAAACCCAAGTGCATTTTTAGGAAGAACAAAGTCAGTCCTTAGGGTGTGATCAGGTAGGACTAGTACTGGTCAATAATTATCACCCTTCAAACTTCTGTCCTGCTTGAGCCTGACCCTGACCTATATGCCTTAAAAGTATAAATCTATGTTCTATAACAGTTCTTCATGAGAACAAACTGATGAGAAATTTCAGTTCCTAAGAGCTGTTCATCTTTTTCCTATGAAATGTGTCCAGAAAACTGCATCTCCCCCTGCTGATACTGCCTGGCATTTGAAATTTAATGGGAAATTAAGTTTGAGAAATAAGAATCTTCCACCTGTGAAGAAATACAAATCCTCATGCCCAACAGCACACAGATTGTGAGCCCTGAATGGAACCAGCTTTTAAACAGCTGAAGTTTCATTCCATGTTACATACCACTTGGGGATACTTTTTGAAAAAGAGAGCATGTAATCAAGATATCTATGAAAACTGGCTATGATTTTTATTAAAGCAGAATAAATGTTTAATCCAAAGTGAATCTTTAAAATCTATGCAGATGAGATTGTGAAGGCCTTGTTGTACAAGGCAAGGTCTTTTTTCAATATTGCAGGCATACATTATGACTACTGCAAATGTCAGAGAATGAAAGATCTCATAATGCCCAGATTTGAATACATAAAATTTTCTACCACTCTCACTGAACAAGAACCAGTTTAATAAATCACTGAAATTCACTCTTAGAAGGCTATGTTTCAAACCTGTCCTATGCAAAGCATCCAGTCAAAGCTGTACAAATAGACTTTATATATTCTTGAATCTGCCCTAGTGAGTTTAACAGAATTCATTTATTATACTCCAAGCCATTTCATTACGTTTATGTTTGCTCAACCTGTTTTTCCATTCTCTAAACTGGCAAACTTTCAGGTCAAGGAACTTCCATGACTGATTTTGCAACACTGAAGTATTTCAAATCAAGTAATGCTTTGGTGATCTATGGTTATGATTAAAAGTGGCAATTCCTACGAACTATATGAAAAGCATACTGCTTTAATATCATCCTACAACCCTCTACTGTTTTATTCCTCATACCCTTATAACATTTTTTTTATTATTAAAAATGTATTACAGTGAGGTGCAATTGTTAGCACAAAGTGATTTTTTAAAAAAAAAGGTGGAAATCCCAATGCATTAAGAACAGCCTATATATACAGTGCTTTTCTTTAAAATGTAAGTGAATAATACATCATAAAAGATTTATTTTGTTGCCTTCTTCCCCCCACACCAAAAAAAAAAAAAAAAAAAAAAGGTGTTCCATGCTTGCACATCACAGTTATTTTCTATAGGAATCTGGACAGTGTACATTAAAAAAGATCAGTCTCAACCTCTGTATAATGTGAAGCTCCTATTCACCATTAGTAGCATAAATAGCTCCCATATGAATGCTTTGGATACAAATCAGTCAATTACTTAAAGCCACATAATTTCTATCCACCACATGCTATGTAATAATATCCCTTCACAAGTACAACCTTTTCTGAAGTAAGCTTTATATAGGGTCTATTATAGATCATACAGACCATCAAGCCAAACGTTGGAGATGTAATTGTGTAAGTTACACAATTAATTAACAAACACGTTAGAGGCAGAGGTGAGAACGGGATAGATAACTTCAGCTTCTAATGCTTTGGCTCACAGTGCTCATGGCAGCATCATGCTTGGATGAGTAGCCTCAACCTAAAAGTTATCTCAAAATTTCCTCTCAAAACACAAGTAAACCCCTTTTAAGCTGTGATAAGTTCAGCAATTCCCTACTGATTTCAGTCCTCTATCAGGCTTTCTGTAGTAAGGGTAGCCTGGAATGCCAAGTGCTCCAATACCTATACAGAGATAGAGGTTTCCTGCTTCCTATTCAGATGAAGGAGGTCTGAAGCAGCAGTGGACTTAAAGAAATATTTCCAAACCAGGCTAGGATTTTGCCCAGGAACACTGCACAGTGCTTCCTGTGCCACCTCCCCATGGCACCTGGAAACCATCTTTTACCTCTTGTCACATCCTGCTTCTTTGTCCTCCCTTTCTGATCATCAGAACCTTCCTGACTTTCCATGGTCTCTAAGAAACTGTGCTTCACTCCAAATTTCACCTTCAAATGCTCTTTTTTTTCCTGCCATCACATTCAACTCTGATCATGTTTCTACATCCCTATCAGAAAGCAGAAGTGCAGCATATTGCAAAGATTTCTTTCACCTTCAATTTGGTCATTTTCAGCAGTGTGCTTAATTTACAGTTCAGACTCAGGAGATTCATGCCTGCCATTTACCTTGAAGTTTGGTTAATAAGGGACCTTCAGCATGACCCACTCCTCAGAAGTTCATCACAGAGGTTTAATAGTATTGATCTAGATACAATAAAATGTGTTTATTTTATTTTTAAACAGATACCTGAACGGTATTTTCCCAATCCCTTTTTCTACTGAAAATTAAGACGATGTGGAATCTCCAGAACTGCTGAAATTAAGGCATTACTAAGTCCAGAGAAGTAAAAAAATTAAGAAACAGAGCAGAAGTATTTTTTGTAAAACTTCCCTAAAGATTTTATTATTTTTATTAATACTCCTTTAAATGTACTAACTAAATTTTTGATAAAAACATTTCTGTCTAAAACTAATCCCTTCTTTTAATTAGTATCACAGACCTACAAACAATCATATTTCAAGAGGGAAGATACAACCCTAAAACATTTCTTAAAAACAGAAGAACATAATTGTCCTTGCCGCAAAAAGGCTAAGTTATACTGAGCTGCATTAGGAATGTCCCCAGCAGATTGAGGGAGGTGATCCTTCCCTTCTACTCAGCATTGGGGTTACAACCACAGTGCGGGGTCCAGTTCTGGGCTCCCCAGTTTAATTGAGAAGTGCTAGAGAAAATCCAATGAATGTACATGAAAATGAAGGGACCAGAGCTTCTCTATTATGAGGAAAGACTGAGAAGCTACAACTGTTCAACCCAGAGAAAAAAGGGTTCAGGAGGGTCTTATCAAGGTGTATAAATACCTGAAGTGAGAGTGCAAAGACAACAGAGACAGGTACTTTTCAGTGGTGTCCAGTGACAGAACCAGAGGCAATGAACATAAACTGAAACACATGGGGCTCTGAACATCAGGAAACACTTTTTTGACTGTGAGGGTGACCAAGCACTGGTACAGGTTGCCCAGGAAGGTTGTGGAGTCTCCATCCTCAGAGATATTAAAAGGCCACCTGGACATGGACCAGAATCGCTTCCAGGTGGCCCTGTTTGAGCAAGGGAATTGAGCAAGATGACCTCCACGGTTGCTTTGAACTTCAGCTATTCTGTGTTTCTAGATCACAGAAGGGAATTAAACACACAAGCTTATAAAAAACACTGATTTGAAAGACATCCTTAAAAGGCTGCAATAGGTGGGAATGCTCTAAATCAACTCAATAATGAGTTCCTGAAAGACAGGTTAGGTAAAACTCAAGAAGGAAAGCCCTCCCCAACAACTGGAGCACAAGTGGAAATGGTGCTGGTGCAAAGCCTCTAAACTCCTAAATTCTGTCTCTGTCCTCTCACAAACTCCTGACTGAAGCTTAATCAAGTCACTTCAACTCTTCCAAGTTTCAACTACAACCTCACCTCCTAGGAGTTTTATGGGGAACAGTTAAAGTGGGATATTTAGACATTGAAATAAGCAGTACGAAATGCAATGGCTTATAAGAACAAGAAGAAATATCTATCCAACTGATCAAAGGAGCTGCATTCATTCACTTGTTAATACAAATACACAGAAAAGGAAGCTGTACAGATGCTCCCTGCCCTGCAAACTGATCCTACACACGCAGCACTTTTCTCTGACCCTAACATACAAAGCTGAGCTTGTAATAGATGAACTTGCTGCACAAACAGCACGTCCGGCTCATAAGAGATGACTTCTGTCAGCTTGACAGAAGGTTAGTGACTTTCTCAGGCTGAAACAGGCTATAGTTCAGGCACACAGCATCACTTCTTCCTGTGACATATTCTGTTGTATTCTGTTATCTTCCATGGAGATGTTCACACAGTAAGGACTTGAGTGTGATGATGTATGGCAGAGCCTAGATGAGAACAATAAAATATTCAGCCCAGAAAACCTGACCCACAGTCCTGTACAAGTCATATGTCATATACTGTGCATGTCAAAAGATATGATTCTGCTCTGGATTGCAGAGGAGAACATGCAAGCATGAAAGCCCGTCCTTCAGGTTCCCAAACCTTGCTCCCTACAGCATGCTTGTAGGAAATACAGGCATACAAATGCTTCAGGAACATGACCATGTTTCAGTGCTGGGGAAGTTTTTGTTTTCTTGCTTATCATTTCTTACTGCAAAGGACCTGGTTTCTCTTTCTTGGGGTGAGGGACACAACTGTAACTCAATGTTTCCGTGCAATGTTACTATTGTTTAGAGTCAACTGTCACATTCGTGTTAGAGAGGCTCACACACTGTGTGCCACTTCACCCAGCATTTAAGCCTATCTCAGATACACATAAGATAGGTATCAGTCTGTGTCAGTGCCCATTTTTTGGTCAACCACAGCAGCAGAGCAGTAAGACTCCTGAAGTCACCCTGTCACAACCAATTGAATCACCTTTGACACCACAGGGCTTTTATGATAAATACATATGTGTGGCTAGAGAACTTAAAACTCAGTATGCCCTTGGGAAAAATCACTTTACATCCCTGTGAGAAAGTTAACGGGAAGACTGGAAAAACTCAGAGACTAACATTTCAAAAATAGTTGGAGCTTTGTAAGGATATGACAACCAAACAGATTATCAGTCAGGAGAAAAGTGACAGAGCCAACATTGCAATGTGCCAGTCAAACAGCAGGGAAGAACCCATTGGCCCAAACAAACTGAAACCAACAAGAAAACATTCTAACTGCTGAAAGCTTTGTACACAAAGGAAACATAGGAAATCCATTGGGAAGGCACTGTGCCAGACTTATTAAATAGTGAAACAGACAATAAGACCCATAAAACGTAACAGAATGCTTAAAAAACTGATGAAATATCTCTAGTGGTAAGGGTATTATATTAAAAAAAAAAAAAAGAAACTAGACTTCTGGTGGGAAGAAGTGGCACTAGAACAACTCTTCCCACTGCTAGAAAAAGACAGTAAATGCAATTTACAGTTGATATGGAACAGCAAAACCAAGAGAATAATATGGTTGAAGCTCTAGGGAAGTCCAAACTCCAATTTGTTCAGTCTGAACTGAAGAAAAAAAAAAAATAAAGGAAAAAATCCAAATATATTACTAAAATAAAACAAAACACACAGCATATTATAATATCACTAGCAGTAAGAACTGGAATAAAACAGATGGCTGTAGCAAATATTTCTGAAAAATCAAAGGAGGATTTCACAAAATATGTCATTCAGAATGACCCAGAAAACGTATGCAGTTAATGCACTTGCTAATATATATTCACTTGCTTCCTTTTATGACTGAGTTTATTATTCAATGGATTGATCACTATTAGGATACCCCAGGTCAGACCCATGTGAACTTCACCAAAGCTCTACCCCAGTCACCAGCTTTCACCAACCTCCCAGGCCACCAGCTCAGTGCTGAGACCTCCTTATTGCCTTCTTCTTAACACATGAAGTTATCAAAGATATGGAAAATCTCACCAAGTATCCATGCGATTATGTTATTAACAAGAAAAGTCTTCTATTCCAGGAAAAAAAAAAACAGACCATGAGACCAGGGACAGCAAGTCCAGACCAAGACAGCCTCCTCCCACTCTAAGGCAGTGAGGGATACAAAAACTCTGAACTGGAAAAGATAAATATTCAGCTCTCTTTAGTTTAAGCACCTAGGCATCTTCTCAGTAGGAAATGGGCCATGTTTGTATAATGCCAGCCTGAAACACCTATGATCTTTAGATCATTTTGTAAAACAAATACCGAAAGACTGAGAAGCAGTAAGCAATTAATCAAGTTGTCCATTGTCCATTAATCAAGTTGTAAATACCTCCCAAATTCCACAAGAAACCTCTTCTAGCTGCCTCCTAATCTGAGATAGTTCACAAAAGAGAATCCTCTGCCAGGATATTTTAAACACTTATTTCGGGGGGGAGGGGGAGAAGCTAAGCTGTGGAGAAATATGTGAAGACTGAAAGTGGAGAAGACAAACTAAACATAAGTATTTCAATCTTCTCAACAGTGTCTGAATTTTTGGGAAAATCTCTATGGGTCTTTATTGGTTGAAAGAGTATCTTGTTGCAGAATAGATTTTTATTTACACAGCAAATGGTGGGTTGATGTTAAATTAGTTCTCTCTGGAGACATTAAGATGACAAAATGTGTGAAAGGACCTTGGACAAATAGACAAAAGGGAGGGGAAACCTAGAGGGCTGTTGAATCTCTCACTTGAGTAAAAAGTTTTAAATTGACAAGATCAGAATTGACTGTGGCACAAATTAGCCATTCCCTATAATTTATTCCCTATAATAATATTGAAATAGCACAACTCCACCTGTGTCTAAACCATTTTTTTCCTGAAAGGTCTAGTGTGTCCAGTAAACTAAAGCCGCAGACATTATCTTGGCAAGAACTTATTTATTCGCCTTAAGTCTTCTAAGAAAGTTGTGTTTTGTTTTGTAATAAGGAATATCCCCCAAGAACATGGAGTGCCTGTAAGTCTAGGTTTTCTCTTAAAGACCATTCCTGCTGTGCCACGGAAATTGGTGGCAACACTGTAACTGTTGCTTCCTCAGCACCTGCTGCTTCTGCAAATGCCTTCAAGTTGTCAAGTTTTACGAGCTTGTTTAGGAAGCTGTGCAGGCTGAAATCTCAACAAAAAAAACCCCACGTAATACAATACAGATTGTTATTGAAAGGACAGCAACTTATAATGTAGTAGACTGCAAGCAGCACACCCTTAGGTTGCTTGAATACTACAGTGTAAACTCAAGTTAGATTTTTGTTCTGCAGAATCCTGACCATCTATAAAGATCACAAAACTTTGGTCTATAAAGCAAGCAGGAGGCATTCCTAGGGAATACCTGCGCTATTTAATGTAATTCCTGAGCTACCTCAAAGCTGCTGAAGGATGCCAGCAAGAGCAATGTTAGGCCTTTATTAGGTCTCACTAACTGAAGGAAGCTAGACTAAGATATTTCTCATCTCTCTTAATGTTTGGTCCACACCAAACCAGAGCAGCTCCGTGCTTGCTCTGACTGCAAGAAGCACCTATTAAGTGTACTTGACGCAAGGTCTTTCTATCATCCATATACTAAGTCTGTCATCACCATTTCTGTAAAAAAGCTTTTGGTATCATATAGAACAAGTTACCCAAACCCTCCAATTCACAGTGTGACACAAACAGCACTACTGGCAATTCTGTGTCCACAAAGCAACAAAAAAAGCCACATTCTAGTGGCCATCTAACTCCACAGTTCTGAAGACATTTTGATAAAATATGTTTACACACTCAGAATCATGACTCTTCAGGGACCTGAATATTTATCTGCTGTGGTCTAAACATTGGACGTAAAGACATTATTTCTCACTTCAGTCTCCATATGGTCTCATTGTTTAAGACAACTCACAGTATACCCACTGGATAAGGACCACCTGCAGTCCAGCAGTAAGCACAGCAGTTCAGGAAATTTCCATTGAAATCATAATTACTTCAGTGCTCTCTTTTTTTTCTCAAGTCTTCATTAAAAGTTCCTTCTCAGCTCAGCCTTACCATCACAAAATGTTTGCTTTTGGCAGGGGGCAGGGAGATAATTTCACCTAACTTTAAACATCTACCTGACCTTTTTAGTTAATGGTGCTAAGAGAAGCATCTAAAACAGGTCAGAAACTGCGGAATAGAAGTGCCTGCTCCATTCCTTGAACGTAGGGGTGGTTCTAGACAACTCATCAACATTATGATCTGGTTGCCACAGAAGATTTTACACCCTCTCCTGCATAATGTTTTCTACTAGATAAGATTTTGGCCACACCTATGATATTCTATGTGCTACAGCTAGTCTGATGAGGCCCAGGTGACAGCACATCATTTACTGGAGACAGGATGCAAGCCTAAATTGGAGAGGGTAACATTCTTGATTCTCTTGATGGACACCCCTAACTTCCTCCTACTTTGTCATTGCAACCTGTTAAAAGTGAAGGAGGAAATTACGTTACCACTAAATTCACTTTGTGGTCTCTTTGAGTCTTACAATAAGGACCCAATATAAGTGTGGAGAAACAATGTTGTTATGACCATTTCAAATATAAATTACAACCACTTAAGAAAAAGTTTCACATCATTTTACATACCTTTATATCTGTTCCTAATTCTAAATCCTCCTCTTCGTCTAAGTCTGTCTTCAGTCTATAACCAACTGACCTTTCTGAGACGTCCTTTTAAGTCAGATGCCACTGAGCTGAGGAAAAAAAAATAATGAAATGCCTTGAGAGGAAAGCAAAGGAAAGGAAAAATGCAAAGCAAAGAAGAAAGTGGAGCTGTAGAAGACTATCACATTCTGCCCTGTTAGTATTTGCATCCAAGACTGGTTTTCATGCTGGAACGTGTTGTGTTTGGGTTTTTTTTTTCCTGTGTGTTGTTACTTGGTTGGGTTTTTTGCAAGGGTTTGGGAATTAGAGACAGGCTGAAACTTTGAAAGTTCTGCTGAGCAAAAGGCAAAGGTAACTTTGCTAACTGTGTGCTGGGGAGCTAGTTCAATAGAAACTGGCAGGGTCAACAACAGTCTTTCAGCAAAGAGCACTGGAAGAGTACAGATTTCTCAAGTTAGAAAATTAAAGCTGGCTAAGATAAACAAAAATAGCCTTATAAAATAATTTCACTAATTGATTTTCTGATTATGTTATCACATTATCTGCTATTATCAATATCTTCCTACAGTAAGAACAAATACTTCTATATTCAAGAGGATAAATGTCCATGGGAGTCCAAGTCTAGATCATCTTTTTTCAAAATAAAAATTTTAATCAGATTTATAAGCACTTTTACATTCTCAAGTGACAGAGAATTGTGTTTTAGCAAGGAATTAAGTCCCAGAATGTTAATTATACTGTAAGTTTAGGTTGTCTGTGTCATGTTGGATTATTCCAGGCTACTTGTTTTCACTATTTGCCCTGACCTCCTAACACACAGCAGTTCTAGTACAGACAGGAGATGTAATGTAATTCTGAGGCTGACCCTAAGAAGTCATTAGCTGATATGATGACTATGACGTGGATATCTAGTGTGATCCAGTAGAGATATCAAAATTGCAGTTCTAAATAAGAGAATTCTGTTCAATTAATCAACTAAAATAACTGTAATTGATTAAAAAAGGTGAAAAGAAAAAAAAAAAAAAAGACACTAACATACAAAATGGGTCCTTAACCACAAACTGCACTTACTTTTTTAGCTTCTGATTTGGCCTTTAAATTCAACTGATGCCATCAAATGAGCTCTTTCCAACCCAGCCAGCCACCAGCTTGGCACCATCTTCAAGAAGCAGTTCCACAAACAGACACGTTCTTCCAAAAGTATCTAAAGATGTTTGGCTGCCCAGATCCCAGTACATGCCAGATTTATCTTTCATCTGTGCAAAGATGAGGCACAAAAAAAGACATTCGCAGATGTAGATGTATATCCAGGACAACTGCCTGTCTGTAAACTAATTTGATGGCAGGGGAAAAGAAGGTCAAGAGATGCATTTCATCTTACATATGGCAACATGCAAACGAATAAAAGTTGAATCAGCATTTAATTTATAAATGTATTCAGAACCACAACCATCTTCAACAGAGCTCATGACAAACAGCAACTCTACTAAAGCAGATTTGTTTCATTTTGCATTTCTCCGCACCACCCAGCTGCAGTGTCCAATTAGTGGAGGCGGGGGGTGGGGAAGGGGAATCTCAGAATTCTGCTAACAAGTACAGTATATAAAAGTTAGCAGAAAGCATCTATTTTCAAGAGGAATACTTAATTATTTCTATTTTGTAGTATGTGAAATGTTGTTTCAGTAAAGAACGATTCTGAACCACACAGCAGTAATATGAGTTTACCAGTTAGGTAAACAGTGAGATCAGACAAGATACTGATGTCTTACAGAGTCCAGAAGCCTTCATGAAGTTAAAATTCATGTTTAATTGCCCTAAGAACAGTTATTACAAAGAGGACTTCAAGCTATCTTTTTATGGAGCTTCGCATACTATATTCGCCCACACTGATTAAATCTATAGTGCTTTTACCTCCCACGAGCTCATATTCCCTCTTGTGTTGTGAAGTGGTGGCACCCTCTACCACACATACCAATAGCACCTTTTTCTAAGATTTTTAACACTCTTCAGCACAAGCTATACAAATAACAATTCTGATTTAAGAGACCAGAGGCATAACAGCTGCAACATTTAAGCTCCATGAACTCTTCTTTGAATGTGCCACATTCTCCATTTTATGTAGATTCTCAAGTGACAAATCAAGGAGGAGGGAAAGAAGCAGAGATAAAAGAATAGGAAAACATGGACTGAAAAGGACGTCCAGAAAGTCTGCTGTTTGTAGGTGGTCCCAGATACTGAGATTGTTTACATATGAGATAGATACAGAGGTATGGCAACTTAAGCATCTGTGTCCACTATGCTAGAACCAAGCTTTACATCTAGATGATCGAGGAGGCAATGCCTGCAGCCAAAGTGACCTACAAGATTCTGGACTGTGACCCAGCCCTACAACCAGATCCTGGATACTCCCCCAGTGACACTTAATATTGTGCTTGGCAGGGAGAAGCCATTGCATCGACATGTTCCAGGAACACTTATGTCACCCTGAAAAGAGGGAGTTTCCAGATCTGCTAGGGCAGAAAAAGGAAACCAGTCTTCATGTGATATGTGGACATGAAAGTGAATTAAGATTTTTACTTCTCCTCTGTGTGAACTTTTATGATTTGCTCCTGCCTGATAAAATTTTGAACTGATGGCCTTAAATTGTATGTAGGAATTATAAACCTCTCAGTGGAGATCATGATTCTTTTCTCATAAAAAAAAAAAGAACAATTTGCTCACAGTGGAGTTGGACTCCACTATGAAGCACTGGCACATGTACCTTTTAATGTGCTAGCATTGCCTCCTTAATGCCTTTTGTGCCAATACTTGTTACTGCCATACCGCCCTGCACACAGCCTTGCATTTGCCAGGTCTCCCAAAATATTGTTAAGGCCTTGTTTGGGTAAGTTCCCCACGTTATTAGTACCAAATTCTTTGACTAGAAACATGATACAAAAGTCATCTGCAGGAGAAAACTGTGATGAATGACAGGATCTCTCTGAGATATGACTGTCTAAAAAATTGCAAAACTTTATTATCCTCAACAAGCTGTATATATTGTGTAAAAATAGCTTATTCCAGAATTAGCTATCAAGTTTAATTGCATAAAATAGGCCCTTGAACACAGGTACACAAACTGCTAATGCAAAGCAAACTCTTCAAGCATCTAGTTGCTTAGGATTGTCTTATCCTCCTTAATATCTGATTCATAAGTTCCTTCATTCATATCTGTTAATTACAATACAAGTGATCTGTTTCAGCTGTGCATCATTAAAGTTGTCTCAGGAGCAGAAACCTTTTGAACTCTATGACAGAGTTCCCTGATCCTGCCAAAGAGAGCAGTTCAACCTGATGAAACAGACTGCCTTACTGAGCAGTCCAAGTCATAGCTTGACCTCAGATCACCCATACTTCCTACTTACAATCATAAAGGAAAAAATTTGGAATGCATTCATTGTTTATTGCATTTTACATGAGAAAAAGAGCATGACTTGAGGTAAGGAGAAGCACTGCCGGTACAGTCAACACTGTCTAGTATCTGCTACACAAATAATTAAAAAAACAAAACCAAAAACAACCAAACCAAACTAAACCAAACAAAAAACCCAAACTAATCAAAAAAAAAAAAACAAACCCCACACAAAACCAAACAAAACAAAGCAACCCTCAACTAAAAAAAAATATAAATATCTGTGTTTAAGTCAAATATCATCTGTGTGCAACCTACTTTTTAATGTCATGGGCTTTAATAATACAGTATCAGGATATCTGGAAGAAAAAGTTCAGATTCTAGGTTATCAGAACTTTGCTAATGTACAAATCAAAAGGAGAGAATTTTTTTTAATACTTCTATCTTTACAAATGTCACAAGCCTTCTGCTTCCTGAACTGTCTCCTGCTTTGTTCCAAAATGTACCCCAACGTATACATGAGCATGCAGAGTCTGAAATCACTGCTGTCATGCTGTATTAAATTTGTACTGTATAAGATGTGACACCTTGTCTTTTCAAGTTAAAGATATCACTACATATGTCTCCCCATAATTATACTCCTATTTGATATTACTACAGAAAAAAATGAAAGTTAGACCCTGTAGAATTATTTGTGACATATTCCCATAATTATGCAGATGTATGCACTACACAGAGAAACAATTTGTGTTAATACAGCCTGGAAACCAATATTTTCTCAAGAATAAGGAGCATGAATATGCTTGACACGTCTATAGGGTATCTAGTAAAACAGTATCTTCTAACAAAAGGACCTACTGGGAAGGGGGACCCATATAAAGAAAATATTTACAACAGCATACATTTCTTTTAGATGGTCATATAAAAGTTAAATCATAAATAATATAATTTCCCTTTGTCCTATACCTTTTATAGTAATAAAGCCATATGAAATCCAACTTTGCCACTGTTGTTGGCTCTGATGGAACACTACAGACAAGCTGTAATATCAGTACAATAATTAATGATTGTATGCTACACTTTGTGGATAATAAATGATTTTATTTTTTTTTTCATTTAAGGGGAACACGAGAAAAACATTGACAAAAATGTTTTCTCTTGTGTTCTTCTGTGCAAAAAGAAATAAGGTAAGCAAAATATAAATTATTGGAAAAAATCTGCAGGTGAAAAAATATTTTAAAAATCATATTAAAAATATATGAAAATAGGTGCTACAGTGCAACATTTAATACAAAATCATCACCAGTTTGCTCTATACAACTAAAGACAACAATGCCTACTAATGGTTAGCATAAGAGAAGGAGTAATCAGAGACACAAATTATAGAAACCAGGCTTCTAAAAAGCTAAGCTGCATGTTACAAGTCATCTCCTTGGAAAAAGTAAAGCCATTTGCAAGGTGCTACCCTGTTCTGTACAGGGCAGGTGGCAGAGTGTAGTCGAAAATGAGAGAGATGCCTGTCTTGCAATGAAATTTTACATTCTCTGAAATCAACAATTCAGCTGCAACTATACAATCCAGTTATGTTCTATCCTCTTCCCTCATTATAATAGTTTTAAGAGCATCTAAAGTTTGTTGGTTTTCTCTTTGACATCTGGATAAAAGGATAATCAAGAGAACTAAAGTAGGGAGAAAAATAGGTCCCTCCAGCATTGCTCAGCCTCTGAAATAAGACACATTCTGCTAGTACACAGAATATACCTTTCTTTACACTGTAGATCCTGGCTTGTTGGAACAAAGATAAATAGGGAAGCCATTTTAAATAGATAAGAGGGATATTAGGAGCATCTTTTCACATTCTGGAATGAATATGATTTTTTTTTTACATAATTTCCCAGTAGTCAGTACCTCATAACTACTAAAAACTGGTGAAAAAATTATGACATAAATTGAAAGGAGTACCTACCCTAACCAACAGCACCCACCTCAGCAATGCAGACTACATTTAGAATTAAAGATGAAATTAACACAAATGAAGACCTGAATGGCAGAAAGAAAATTTTAAAATGCACACAAGCGAAAAATTTTCTTTTGACTGCCCTCTGGTCTCACAATCATACTGCTCTGTGTTATATGGACACCAATATACAGCATAAAAAAAATATGACAAATAGAAATTATAAAACCTTGCAGTATCTACAGTATGTTTTGTTTGTCTGTTTTATGAATTAAAACACCCTAAGGAAGACCCAAAGGGTGAAACAACTTCTGTAAGTGAATTCAGAGTACCAAAAATGTCTTGCAGGAAGGATGCTGAATGACAGCTGTGGTTTTGAGAGTAGCTCAAAAAACTGACTAGAGATGTAACTCTGCCCTGCATTGTAATCTTCCTGGTATCAGCCTAAAGCCATTATCAGCCACCTGCTGGGCAGTTTATGTGACATGAGTTGGTAATATATACTCTACACACCAGAGACTGAGCAAGCATAACAAATTCATGCAATAATGATTTTTACTTGGCAGCTAATGTGGGTTTTATTTATCTAGCAAAAGTAAATTCTGCTAGAACTGCTGCCTACAGCTGATTCTTCCACCACAGGATATGATCAACTTCCTCAGTTGGAGTACTGGTTATTCTCATGTGTTAGAAATACAACAAAGCTCAAAGAGACTATACCTTATACATGTTAATATCCCCAGCAATTTGACTGTTTGTCCCATCTTGCTTGTCTCCCTTTTCCTTCACATCCTTTTCAGCCTTGCCTTACTCTTTTTCTTTCCTCTTTTTGGATGGAGCTCAGCCTTTACAGAGGCCATACATCTCACAGAGGGTTCTTTTCACCTGGTGTGAAAAGAACCAGGGTACCCCTTCACCACATTCAGTCACTATTTTTCCTCACTCTTCTTAAGGGTTATGTTTCTTTTTCAGCCCTTCATCTACCTGCAGTGACTCATTCCTCAGATCTGCAGAAAACTGTCTCACAAAGCCAGTCTCTGGCTTATCCCTGGGCACCTCCATATTAAATGAAGCCATCAATAACCCCCTGCTCTAAAGCCCAACTGCAGTTAAGAATCTCAGTTAAAAATATAGAGGCTTTAAAAAATGTATTATGACATCCAGCAATATAATTAGTCATGAAAATTGAACCAGTTTCTTCCTTTCAGCAAAAGACAGAGGTGGGTAGTGTGGTTTAAGTTAGAAGAGAATCAATTCCCTGTTCAGTGATTTTACTTTTCAGTTCACTCTCTTCTAAGTAGTTGCACTCTCTGAA
>JANHFX010003072.1:35559-84953 GCA_027560015.1 Chloroceryle amazona
AAAAGAAAAGAGCGAGAGAGAAAAGAAAAGAGCGAGAGAGAAAAGAAAAGAGCGAGAGAGAAAAGAAAAGAGCGAGAGAGAAAAGAAAAGAGCGAGAGAGAAAAGAAAAGAGCGAGAGAGAAAAGAAAAGAGCGAGAGAGAAAAGAAAAGAGCGAGAAAAATACAACCCAAACAAAACCAACCAACAACTTAAACCAGCTTTAATGAAACAGTAAAAATTAATAAGAAAACAATGAAATATATACCAAAATATCCAAAGCCAATATCAAATTCTCTCAGAGTCCAGGCTGGGCTCAGCAGCAAATGAGAACAGGATTCAGGAACTGCATTTGGGAACTCGCTGGTTGGGATTGAAAGCAGAAAACAGAGAGGCCTCCTCAGCCACCAGCCATAGAAGAAGAGAGCTTGACCATTGTGATCCTTCAGCTTTATACTCAATATGACACATACAGAATGGAATAAGTTGTTGGTCAGGTTTGGGTCATCTGTCCCATCTGCCCCTCCCCACAAGTACAATCTTTTAACTTCCTTACAACCCTTTTGCTTATGGCAGTCCAGTGTGCTACACAAGATTTAGCAGTGACCTTGGTTTCTACAGAAGCAAGTACAAGCAAGAGCCTTTCTGCATATCAGTCCTTAGTAGTAAATCTAAAAATCAGGTCTTATCAGTTCTAGAAGCAGACACTGTCTGTACTAATACAGGATTGATTTCAGAGAGTGCAACTACTTAGAAGAGAGTGAACTGAAAAGTAAAATCACTGAACAGGGAATTGATTCTCTTCTAACACAAACCAGGACAGAGTTATAGGGAAAATGGACTCTTCTAAGAAATTATTGCCTTTGGACACTGGACATATCTTTGAGGTTCTCCTTTTCTATCCACACTTTGTGCATTCAGAAGTATCACTGGTTCACTGAGCAGAACAAATAGCTCAGGCCAAGTCACAATAAGAGTGTACCAGCCATGACCTAGGGACCTGATCTCAGACATTTCCTCAGATCTTGGAGGCTGCTTACAGAGTGCCAGTAAATCCAGGGAAGCAAGTATGCTGTGACTGCATATCTTGCAGCATATCAAGAAATAAAAAAGGATCTGAAAACTGCAGACAGTTGTTCTTGAGAGTCAAGGGTTGAGCAAGGACACAGACATCCTGGACCCAGTTCACAGCCTTGCTACAGGCTTCCTACGAGAGGTGAAACAAGTTAGTAAAATGCTGAGGCCCAGTTCCACAGCTACACAACAGGGTCATTTCTTCCTTTCTCCCACACACATTCTGTCTCCCTCAGCCACAGTTGGCACCTCAGCAGCACTGCTTCTACCACAAAAACCCCTCTGCAGAAGACTGCCTGAGCGAGCTCCACAGGAACCTACACATATGGATGAAGGAACCATCACCAGAAAGCTGAGTGAAGAGCGAGAACATATGTGCCATGAGATTGTGCATGAAAATCTCACAAGAACTGGTAAATCAGGATGCCAAAGGGATGGTGAATATGTCCATCCACCAGTGGTGGGATAACTCAGACCATGACAAGAAATTAAATGGGCTGCTACATGCTGACAGAAACTACAATTATAACACACACCTGCTGACACAAGGAACAAAGGAGTTTCTGAACACCTGCCTAGAAGCCCTCTATTTCTGATGAAGTGTATAACAGGGTCCGGCTCTCACTGTTGCTCCAGCTGTGTGCAGATGTGCAAAAAAGTGAATGAATAATGGAAACAGTTTTCTGTCATTAACAGCTCAGGTCTAGTAATAATGAATAACTTTATAAAGGTACTCTAGCAAATCTGATTGTGCTCTGTGTCCCCCCTCAGACCCAATCCCCTTTCAGGAAAATTTACACTTCATCAAGTGTATTTGAGTATGTAACAAAATACAGTCATAATCCTTTTAAGATCTGAAGATGCTGCATCTACAGTCCTATTATTATTACTGACAGTAACAAAAAAATTGTTGTAGTTCAGGGAGGAAAAAAAAAAACCTCTCCACTTTACTATCTTGATTTATACCGAATGTAATCTGCCTTACTTGCAAACAAGTATTTGTTCTGAGCATTTATAAAATGGCAGTGAAATGCAATACACTAGTGTCATGATGCAGACAAATAGGAGAACAGAACTCAGTTACACAAGCATTTCCAGATTGATGAATCATGGAATTTGCAACTTTATTGCTCCTTTACCAAGAAGCATGAGCCAGTATAGTTACAAGAAAGACATTCCTTCATTAATAAATAAATAAATCAAAAGGTCATATCTGGGATATCCTCTATTACACTTATTAAATGAAGACAAGATGTTTTGGGGTTCTGCATTAATGCCAGGGACTGGAACCAATAATCAATAAAAGAAAAATCTAATCAGAAAGAAGACATTCATTTTGATGAACCAAACTTTATAACATAGACCTATCAGATAACAGCTTGCACATGTCCTTGGACTGTCCTAAGGTGTCCAGGCATGATCAGCAGGGGAAGCGAGACTAGCAAAAGGAGCAGCTAGAGTTTTTGAGGTAGATCTAAAACCTTGCTCATCTACACAATTCTATTCTCATTTATCCAGTTCACCCATCTGAAATCAGAAAATAACAAAGATTCACATTTGTCACTTTATGCTTCAGGTATGTTCACAAGTTAAAAACAGTTTTTAAATCAACAGTAACCCATGTGTATTTACTCAATATAAACAAAACCTTTTTACTTTTGTAAGACAGTAAACATTGATGTGTTATAAAGAAGTTCCCAAAGCAACCCGATGTCCAAAAGTATATTCAGGGTTCTCATGGCGCAAGACAGAATTGTACTATGGGAGTAAAAATTGTCAACATCAAAAGAGAAGCTGCATCTTCAAAAAATGAGTTGACTTCCACAGTTCAATTCTAAATTTTTGGGAATGTAAACTTCTACTGCCCCCCCCTTCCCCAAACTAATGCCATTCATAAAGTATAGCAGGACCTTTAGCTCCAAAAGTGACTTCGGTTTTCAGCCATTTGCTGATAGTTTTATATTTAGGCCAAAGGATTATGCTAATCCAAAATCATGGCAAAGAAATTAAATACAGGGAGCAATTTTAACCCATAGCAATAAAGATTACAATGTTCTCTGCCTTACTGAGAGAATGAACCGCTAATGTCTGTGCTTAAAAATGCCTGCAGTGTCACTCATCTACAGCAGGAGTTGGAATTTCCTGGTTTCTTTACACTTACAGACATATATGTTATCAGGCTGCCTCATGCATAATGCTCATATGGGTTTGATTATAATTGTAGATGACAATGTCCAACTTAAGTAACATTTTTCAGCAATGGATTTTAAAACATATCAGGAAGGCAGACAGCATTTTT
Source organism: Chloroceryle amazona (assembly GCA_027560015.1). Classification (NCBI taxonomy): domain Eukaryota; kingdom Metazoa; phylum Chordata; class Aves; order Coraciiformes; family Cerylidae; genus Chloroceryle; species Chloroceryle amazona. The sequence goes on from JANHFX010003072.1 coordinate 38,910, forward strand.
ATTCTCTTTCTATATGTGGGCGAATAGATTCAGAACAGGAAAGTGACTTACACGAGTTCTCTTCACCCACCACCACAGAGCCCAAAATAAAACACAGTCCATAAAGCAAAGCTTTACTGTAGCACCTAATCTGTAACTAACAGCTGCTAAAAATCACAGAGAAAACAGTTGGATACTGGAAAGAGTTAAATATGTGCTCTGCTCTGGCAGCAAGAAAAGTATTTTCATGTCTTTGTCAATGAACTGATACAAGAGGTTGCCCAGCTAAGGACCCTTTAACCAGCAGACAGGGGTCTCCATCCCACTCTCTCTAAAAGTAAATTGGAAGAGAAAAAACAGGAAGGTTTAGCAGAGAAGAAGCAGAAAAAGCCCAGAAAAAAAACAGATGAAGCAAAAGATAAAATAGCATGATCATCAACTCCAAAAGGCAGTATGGATCATCAGACAACTGAGAACTCAGTTCAGCCATGAGACTGTCTAATGAGGAATGTTTCCCCAGCAAGTGAAGTCACCAGCAGACCACCAATCTCAAACCCTCTACCAGGCAGCTCCCCAGGGATGGTCACATCTTGGTGGGTCTTGCCAAGAACACAGTTTGGTGCCTGAGCCTGTAACATAGAATAATATCAGTGAAAATCACTAGAAACCATGATTCATCTGTTAGCATTCATACAGCTGCTTGTATTCACAAAACATACTACTTTTCTTTTTGAATTTAAAAGCACAAAGTGTGACAGTGGTGGGTCACCAAACATGTCAAGGCTCAGGCAATGAGTCCAAAAATACATGCAGGAATCGGTTCCTGACTGAATTATCCAGCAACTCAGATTTAGGAAGCAACTGCCCATCAGGCAGAAAGGGTCATTCAGACATGGTCCATGCCACCAGTGGATTATATAAAGCAATGCACATCTGGCCTCATGAAAGCCAAGGAAAAGCAAGGCTAGTCTGATAAAAAAAAAATAAAAAATCTCACATTAAATACTCAGGAGAAACTGGGTGAACTATATAATTGTGAGGGTTCATCTATTGCACATGGTACTAGGCAGAAGGGAATTAGGAGTGGGATCTCTTTAAATGCCATTGGCCCAGCCCATCCTCCCAGAAATTCAGGTACCAGAGCAGTAGCCAGAGGAGCAGTGGGCTGAGCACACTCACCCTGATCTGAAATGTGAGGATATTAGTGGGAGCTTTTCCTCTAGCATCAGGAGATTTTGGATCACACCCAATATAAACAGCAGCTTTGAAGTGGAACAAACTTTCAGCCTTACACAGATATTCCTCGGCCTCCATTTTTTCCGGTTTTAACACAGCACGACAACCCCCTTTACAAACTAAACAGCTGGGGAACAAATTAGCCAGATCTACTTACAATGCAGAAAATTAATGTAAGTCAGCTTTTTGCAATATCTGTGAGAAAGCTCTAGAAGTTCCCAAATTATATTAAGGTTAAAATTCACCCAGTGAGCTGGGCTCACTGTTTTTTTTCCATGTGTTCCACCTCCCAACACACTAACCACTAGACATAGTGGGAGTATAGAGGCAGCAATGCCCCATAAACCTGCAGGAGTTTGTTCCAGTTGATGCCACATATTCACGGTAATCTTACCTGTAGACCTAAGCTAATTTAAGAGAACACAGAAAAAAGAAGTCAGTTTAATAAAACGATAAGGGAAAGGATTGAAACACACAAGGCAGGTAAGAGTGAAAGGAGCAGTTAGTTTCTCAGAGGAGCTGCATGCAAAATTAGCATGTTCACATGTATTTGGTGAAATACAAATACGTGAAGAACACCAACAACGGCTTTTGTTTCAGATTTTTTTTGCTAGATACCTTCCTGAAGCAGACATTTCTAACATCTTTACTTCAGTTAACAGTCTTAGAAAATTTAGCACATCAATAATCAAAATAAACAAGCTGAACCCTTACTGGAAATTCCCAAACACATGGCATAGCAAAAGGACCTGCAAGACAAAAAGATGGGAGATCCTGGACTGTGGCCACAGTCTGGAAAGGTTCCCCTCCATCCCTCCTCCAAAAGTTCATTCCTAAACATATGATCATGTATAAATCATTTACCTACAACTTAATATATGTACATATGAAATATGGATTCTCATGCAATTATAAATGTGGAATTTGGTTTTTTTGTTCCTTACAGTTTAATTTCTTCTTGGCCAAGACAGGAAGATGACATGAAAGAATAAAGGACAGAGGTGAGACATTCAGGAATGAAGGTGAAAGTAAGAATGTGAGTCAAGGAAGTGTCAGGGATGGGGTACAAATGAGAGGTCTGGATCTGAAAAGACAAATGCAGTAAGAGAGACTCAGTAAGGAAACTGTTTCCTTGAGCACATAAGGATATGGTTTAGTTGAGGTCTTGTCAGTGCTAGGTTAATGATTGGACTAGAAGATCTTAAAGGTCTTTTTCAGTCTAAGAAATTCTGTGAAAGAGAATACCAGATGAGAAAAAGACAGGACATGAAAAAGAAGTAGTACATTATCACTTACAAGTCAGCTTAACATATACAGATATACACAGAACAGGGCTGAATTAAGGATTCACTATCAATATTCGTTTCATCATTCCCAAACTCTTTTTTTGCCAAACTCTTTTTTTGTCAAGTGCTTAACTTCGCAGCCTTAATTAATGTCCTTTGATGCTTATATGAGAGGCTGAGACTTACCCAATACAATTGCATTTTTCAGATTTAAATGTTTCTGGAGCAACCAGAGCATAAAAGCGTGTCAAAACAATCCTTCTCATGCCCAGCTCACTCAGAGCTAAAATTATTTTCTTTGAAATCCTTTGAAAAAAAAGAAGTTCACTTCTGAGAGAAGAACATGCATGGAAAATTACACAACAAGAAGTAATTTGAGAGGATGTTATAAACCATGTACAGACATAAATTACAATGAAAAAGTCATAGGTCTGTGGCATCTAAATTGTGGAGTACCTCCATAAAGGCAATGGGTTTGCCAGTAATCCCCAGGGAAATCATCTCCAACAAAAGATTCCGCCTAAGTTTTAAAAAGACCCTTCACAAGGTAACCCATGGTTTAGAAGTCTTAGGAGTTAGGAATTGTACTACCTCCATTTTTATGGATGGAATCCAAACATGAGACATCTTATTTAACATCAGGGATCTCCTGTGCTCAGTGCAGTTGGATACATTCCTGGATATATCCCTATAAATCCCTTTAGAGGATATTGTGGCTGAAAAACTATTTACTGCAAATAATTTAGGTTTTAGACAACTTTAAGAAATGCCTCAGTTGAAAGCAGTTAAAACTTGCAAAAGATGCAAAGACCTTTAGTAGGCCATTTCATTGGGAACAAACACCCTATTTTTATTTCATGTTTATTTCATTATATCTTTATAAGTTTAACAATGTAGACAAGAATTTCCAAAGTCAGCTTATGAAACAGTTTTACAGTCTTACATGATGTCTTTGAGACTTTTCTTGATCATATGTGATCTATTTTGCTTGATCTTCAGTATCATAAACATTATTCCCAATCCCAATGCCAGCTGCAATAAGCATCAAATGACAATTTTCTTTACCTAGAAGATGGAGATCACAGATCTCAAGTAACAGAGAAGATGACAAATGTTCAGAACAGAGCAGAGCACTGAGTAATGTATGAACAACAACCTCGGCACAAACAGCATCTGATATCCTTTGAGATAGTTCTTGTGAGTCCTCTGCTTTAATGGCCAAGATCAATTACCTAGTTAGAGTCATTAGGCGATGCTGTATGCATTACTCTAAGGGAACTGATGGAGCAAGAAAGGTAGCAGCACATTACTTTAGACTGTGATAACCTAAAATCTGTAATCCCTGTTTTAATTACTCAAAAACCTACCTTCATTTACTGATAAAGTTCAATTAAAAAGTGGATTCCAATCCACAATCCTTAGTCATTTCCCTGAAAGTTGCACTCTCTACCTTTTTTTTTTTAAAGCAAATATTTAGAGTTAAAAGTTTATTTGAATAAAGGCCTTCTTGTTTTATTCAATAAGAAGTAAAGCATTTGGTGGACAAACAACATCAGTTACTTACATGAGGTAAGGGATTTTCTTTGCTGCTTTCTATAAACCCCTGCACTGTAGACATCTCAGATTATTGCTAGAGACTTGTACCACATCTGCTGCTCCTGAGATACAAGAGAAGAATCCAAAGTTAGCACTTTTTAAAGTACTTTTATGTCATGCTTTTAATTTCCATTTTGTAAGCTTGGATGATTTCAAATTGCTTCATCTGAGCATTTTCTAAGTTTTGAGCAGCCAAAAGGGGAGGTACAAAATAAACCCATTCATTTTCTATGCTATTAAAAGAAGCTCATCAGGATTGGCTGGAAAAAAATGACACAAAAAGAAGCATCTGCATCTTAATGAGATACATCCAATATTGCCCTAGCACCACACCCAAATAGGCGGAATTCTCTGTATCTTTATCACTTCCCATTGTCTCCAAAATCTTCATTCTCCTGGGAAAGATTCATGGTTCAGACTGACACGTTGCTGTCTCTGCAAAATCAAGATTCAGGCAAATAGCAGCATCAGAAAATGTTATAATGTCCTGCTTGATTCATTGTTCCAGATGTGACTTTCAGAGCTTAGCAAGACTACTTATAAAACAATGTTATTAAACAAGCCATTTTTATCTTTCTCCGTATTATTTGTATTTGTTAGTGAAGGAAAATAAGTACAAAACCCACTAGTGCCATATTGAAGAGCAATAAATTAAATCCCCAAATACAGGAAATGAAAATACTCTGATCCTTCTAATATCGATGCCTCTGAGTACATATACAGAATAAATTTAACTGCATGATTAAATAATCCAACTGATAATTAAACTACCACAAATGCAGGGTCAGGGAAGCAAGACAGTCGTGTCAAAATGAAAAGAGTAGCCTGGGTTTTAATTTCCTGGCTCTTTTTCTGGATTTCTATTTCTAAGCTTGGAGTTTCTTGTATATACATTTCAGATTTCACACCGGTGAATGAAGACAGAAAGATAAAACATTTCCATACATATGTAGGGATATTTTTATATAATCTCTAAAGCAAAGCATATACAGAGTACTAATAATAATGCTTCTTTCCCAGAAAGGGATGCAGAATCCAAGAGTCTGGTCATATCTCAGGGATGACATATTTCAGTCTCTTAGGTGAAAGGAGGTCAGGAGATAGCCAGCTGGCTCATTCCATGCCAGCTGGACAAGATGCAGTATTGCTGTTCGCTTTGGAGGCTGCTGCCTGCCTACTACCTACTGGAAGACCAAAAGAGTTAAGAAGCAATATCTACATGCAAACAATTTTCCATTCCATATGGAGTTGTCATTATCCCTCTGAGTATAATTAGGTTTGCCAGTTTTACAATGTTGTATGTGGCAATATACTGAATCAGACTGCTCAGCTGCTTGCCACTCACACATTTCCAAGTCAGGCCTCGTTACCCTCCTGGCAGTGAGCTATGAGGGGAAGAAAGCACATTAAAGCTCTCGGTCCTAGAGGGAAGCTGACAAAACTCTTGAAAAAAGAAAGGAATGAGACACTCAACAAAGTGAAATATTGACATGCTTCTAACCCTTCTGCATCCTAAAATCCAGGCAACTGCTTATGGCCTTTCAGTCCAGGTACAACCTGTGTATATGCCACAAAATAAGACTTACTGCAAAGAACTTTAAAAACCTCACTTTCAGTGACTCAGCTTCTGAACTTGAAGAAACATGCAGAATTTTTTTTTTCCCTCTCAGTATAATCATCACCACATTTTTGCAACATTGCCAAATACACCTTAACGTGCCACTTGGTTTAAAAACCCTGAGGCAGAGGCCATGGCTGAACTAAAATTTTAAGATGTCATGGACTGTTAAATTGATGATGTACACTTAAGTTTTATAGACAAAGAAACTAATGGTCAGAGTCTGACCCATGCTTATCCAGCAGATCTGTAGCAAGGATGAAAAAAGAGCACACATGCCTTGACCTCAACCTTATATCTAAGTCAAATGCAGCATCTCTTCATTTAACCTGTCAATTTAGTGAAGAGCCAGTTTCTGGAGTTATGGTATCTCCTGTTAACCAAGACCATTAACACACTGGGTATTTGGAGCAGCTCTTTCCACAGTTATATATGAAATACTTAGTATTATATCTCAGGAAGAAGCTGACTTGTTCAAATAAAGTCATCTTAATTCTAAATCTTCATTCCAGATGTAAACACACCTCCCTAAAAATGCCAAAAAAGCCACCTGAACATTTCTATATTCTGAACCTCCATCTGAGCCCAGAAGCACAAAAAAACCAAAACAAAACAAAACCAACCAACCAACCAAACAAAAAAAACACAACCAAAAAAACCCACCACACCATAAAAACAAAAACCACACACTCTGACTAAGGCAGATTTTGAACTATTTCATATATAGCCAGCAATGGCATAGAGAGCTGCCTCACTAAAGATTTCAGCCATACTTCTCATCCTTGAAGATGGGAGCATCTGTCTAAATCAAATCAAGGCACTTACACTTACGAATATAAGAGATTGCACTGATGAAACATTCAGGTGATATCTAAAATTCAGAGAACGTAACTGAGATAAATGAAATAAATTTTTTTAAATAATTCATTAAATAAGCATGGGCATTTCAGACTCAGCAACCTACAGTCCTTACCCTTGATAGTCAAGAACATGACCAAAGTACACTGCATCCCTTCCTGCCTGTCCTGTAGGGCTTGCTTTCCTTTCAGCTGGGAAAGGCAACCTTAGGTCTCATCATACAGACAAAGCCTTGGCATATAACAAGAGTTTCTGCTAAAGTCTTTGAGTCCACACAATAAGTGGACTGAAAGATTCTTATCCTGATCAATCAACAGAGTTTGTGTGTTTAAAATCTTCATTCCTTTTAACTATATAAAGTTGATTATTAAAAAAAAATACTGTTTCTTCTCAAATTTTACCAGGCTAATAAACTATTGGTCTCTGACCCAATCTGACTTACATCTCCCATGAAAAGGTGGGGAATGGCAGAATCTATTGTTTTACTGTTTGAGTTCATGTATAACAACATAAAATCATAGAATGCTAGTGTTTGGAAGGGACCTCTGGAGATCATCAAGTCCAACCCCCCTGCCAGAGCAGGACCATAGAATCTAGAGCAGGTTACACAGGAATGCATCCAGATGAATCCTGAAAGTCTCCAGAGAAGGAGACTCCACAACCTCTCCAGGGAGCCTGTTCCAGTGCTCTGTAAGCCTCACAGTAAAGTTCTTCCTCATGTTGAGGTGGAACTTCCTGTGCTCCAGCTGTGCTCTGTGCATCAACCAACTGCCTTTAGTGTGACATAACACAAGACGTGAATGCAAATTAAAGATGAGAAATTTGTCACCACAGTAGAAACAATTTAATTTCAGATAACATGGGTTATATACACGTATTCCTCATATTTTAGTTCTCCTTACTTTGCTTTATTTATGTGTCCTTAAGCTGCAATTCACCAATGAAGAATGAAAACACTTGATTGAACATCTACGCAGGGGTTATGCTCCCTCCATCAGATGACACATTTTCAGTGTCATGGGACATACTGGGAATCTCAGAGCTATGAAGACTTGTAGACTTCTGGACCACATAAGTAAAAACACAGAGCACCATGAGCAGACTCTCACAATAAGCCCTATCTAGTAAACTTCTATATTAATTAGAAACCTGTAGAGAGTTTATGGGTAACAGTTATAGTTAAAGTGAACTTTATTCTCTATCATCAATCATTCCTTTAGGGACAGTAGCAATGCAGAAAGAAAAAAAAAAGAAATTAAAATAAAAGATAGTGACTGACAAAAGAGTTTTGAAATGTCATAATCCTTTCAATTTACAGGTTTTACCAGAAGTTGAGCCTGTCAAAAATTTAGGATCAAGCCAGCTTGTAACATTTATTTATTTATTATGGCAATAACATTTCTAAGAGGAAGAGACATTTTTACTTTAAATAAATGAATCAAAATAAAGGAAAACATAATGGCTCAGGGAATTTATGATCAAGAAATCAGCTGCCTCCAGAACATTGTTAGTGGTTCAGGTCAAACTTCAAGCCAGTCTCTTGCATGTATTTAGCTATAAGCTTACCCATACGCATGGACAGACCTATTTAGGACAGCAGGACCATTTGAGATAAGTCAGATTAAACCCAGGACTTCTCTGGGGGAACACATCCTTAGCTACACCAGGGGGAAAAAAAAAAAAAAAAAGTCATGATTTTACAGTGGAGTTGGAGTCCTAAATATATCAGTTGCACCGTACTTGGTTCAGACAGACAGGAGCAAAGCTAAAAATTGCCTCCAAAGAAAGCTGGCAAATCAACAGAAGAACATAGGTGACCGCTCACAATAGGTGGTTTTAGCCAATGATGGGTAAAACCATCAGGGTTTAAATATATAGTTTGGAATCACCACTCAATTTATCAGAGATTAATTGAATGATGCCTAGATTATCAGGAGAATGACCAGGACATTAAATTGCATGTTTTTCTACTAAAATTGTTAGCACTACTTTTTACCCATGTGTTTCAGTTCAGAAGGACAATCCTCATAAAAAATTTCATGTCACGTCAATGCTGGGTTAGGTAGAACCCATTCACTACAATGAAAATTAGTCTAAGTAAAACTAAGAGTTTTCAAGAGTCACAAGATGTGAGAATAAAAGTTTTATGTGGGTTTGTCTTAAAGTAACTACATCTATCTGTATCTAAAGGAAATTGCCTCACTAGCAAAAAAAAAAAAAAAAAGTCAATCTTAGCTGTTTGACTTTTCTGTCCACACACACAGTGCCACAAGACCACACAATGCCATTTTGGTGTATCTACCCACCATCAAAGCAGAATAACAGAAGTTAACAAAAAAAAGACAAAAAAACAAACACACACACACACAAAACAACAAACAAACAAACAAACAAAAACAGAAAACCAAAACCACCAGACAAGTTAGTAAATTACCCTGTTAATAACAGTTTCCCCAGAGCTGAGCTCCATGTGACTTGGAGTCTTTCCAGGGCTGCAGATTAAAATAGGCAGCACATGTCAAGAGCACCTGAAGCAAAATAAAAGATGTTTGTTTTACCTAGAGCCATCTCAGCATACTGGAATAGCCCAGTTTGCCTCACTTCTGCAGAAAGACTGATGATGGCATAACAAAAACCATAATCACTTATTAATGCATGAGCTTATTTATTCCCTTTTACCATGAAAACACTGTGAGAGACAAAAAGCAAGCTGTGACATGATAGAAGCAGAATAAACAACAATAGATCAATTTAGAGATTTAAATATTTCAAAATTATGTGGGTCATGTATGGTTATATTATTGCAGATAAACTGGATTGTAAAATCCAACTTCAATTATTCAGGCCTTGCACATTCAGCCCATTTACAGAGAAAGGCTTTCCTAAAAAAATTACACTAAGGATTGCTTATTTGGTTTCCTAGATAGGATATTAGGAACAGAAAAGAGTTAAGCATCAGGAAGTTTTATCCAGATTACCAAGAAGGGCCTATTAAAAACAAGACACAGCAAGACAAGTCATTATTTTTCTCTCAACAAAAACTCATGGGTGAGACCATCATGGAATTTGGTTGCACAACTCAGGAACTTTCAGAATTAAAGAGAAGCAAAATGATCAGTTAAGAAGTGCTGTGGTACTGCTAAAGAAAACAAAATAAGAACACAAACAATGTCTACTTAATTTGCACATTTTTTTCCCCCGAGAAAACTTCTAGTAACAGATGGGATCTCTGGCAATGAGATTAATTTCAGCCTCAAGATTCTTAGTTCTCCAAACTGAAACATGCTTTAGATTACATTTCATGAAAATAAACCTTTAGCAATAAGAATGAAATCTCACTAATCTATGGAAAGTCTCTTCATTTACTATGGAAAACCTAATAAATAATGGGAAGTATCTGTTGTTGTACCTGAATTCTGTGATACCAGCTGAACAAAAGTGTACCTGAGATTTTGGGAAAAAGAGTCATCCTTTAATATGCTTATTAAACTCCAGTCAAGACTTAATGATTTGTCCAAAATCTCAGTTTGATCTACAACCCCTCTATAGGGCCATGTGTTAAGAAAATGTATCTTATGCAGGTGTTGCCACTGTTACATGTTACAATCACTTTTCAATTTTTAATACACTGTATTTAAATTTTAATCCATTTTCTTGGTGGAACTTCATCATTCCAGTCCTGATGAGGACATCATTGTACTGGGAAGGTACAACTTTGTTGTCAGTCTTTGTGCTGTATTGTAGACTCTATTCTGAGCTTTCTTACCCATTTGCTTGCTGCTTCCTTTCAAAAGAAAACAGGGTATTCATCTTCAACTCATGAATAAGTAGTCCATTAGTGCTGAGACAGAGTAATTTGTCAATATTCTTGCAGCAGTAAATTCTCAAAGCATTTTAGAGTTCCTTTTTCAATGCTAAACAGGAGAATATATCCCTGAAATATGCTCCAGATTCACCAATTTAATAAAAATTTATACTGTTTCAAGCAAAGGCTTATTACTTTGGCTCTTAAACCTTTCAAACTCTGAAAACTTAATTGCTTCTTTAAGGATTCTTTGCACTTAAATAACTTTTAAAGACAGCATCGTATCTTGTGAATAGTCTTAAAGAACTCTCTTGTTTTTCTCACAGAAATATGTGAAGCATTACCAGATCAATTAATTCCACAACATCTAGTTGAATTACTTTTTAGTTTAGTAACTAGTTGTGGCACCATATAGCCATATTGTACCTAAGTCATCTCACCCTTTCATGTAAGAAGGATGAAAGAAGTATTATGTGACACTATCGATTAAGATAACTTTGCAACATAGGCTGAATACAGAAAATCTGTATGGAAGGTAAGAATGGAAGTATGCTTCATTGCTTGCTTCAATTCACTGCAGTCAAAGGAACACAAATATGTGCTTTCAGTGATTTCCCAAATACACATGGACTATTAGCTAAAGCTTAGGGATGGCTCAAGAGCAACATAGTCACTATTGAGCAAAGTTCATCATGGCTTGAGTATTTCTGCCTGACTGGACAACACTCTGTATGAAATTGTTAACCACACTTGATAGATGACTTTGAAAATAAGGGGTAATTTTCCTCATTATTCACTTAATTTTGACAGTCTCTCAGCTTCAGGGCGCAAATGAGAAGCCTCTCCAACAACTGCAACATTGAATTGAGAACTCTTTTCCTGCCTCAGTTTCTCTAGATTTTCAGCTCACTATTCCAATTAGGAGACAATCAAGGGAGAAACAGGGAGTGAACTGAGGATGAAGACCAGACAAAGAAGTTTTATTGGAGTGTAGAGTTATTAAAAAGTAACATAAGGCTAATGGTCTTAAAACATAGCACCTTGGCCAGCTGCTGGCAATGCCCTGAAGAGAATTCCCATAGGAATTAAGGAGACTATCACAAATGGAATCAATTCTCACTCCAAATATAAACCACTCCTCTTCAGTCTATCTTGCTTCAAATAAGCAGAAAACAATCCTATCAAAACAAAGCACTCCTGCTAAGTATCTAATTATTTATGTAAAGAAGGAATGAGCAAAACACAACAGATGCTAGTCACCTCACATACCATAAACTTGCAAGGTACTCATATACTTCACAATGAAAGCAGAATGAGAACCTACATAAAATAAAATGGCACACAAGAGCAGGGTAAGAGGGACACTGTGACGAGGATATCATTACTGTGAGAGCAGGACACACACACACAAAAAAAAAATAGCTACTAAAGGCATGCTGCTGCAGTTGAATTATGTAGGGCTCTGAAAAGAGAACAAGCTCAAATTTAACACAGTGATTTATTCTGTTTCTGTTTCCTTACTTATGATGTAATCATTAATCAGCTACTTTTACAGTGAGAAAAACTGGTTTTTGACTAAATTAATTATGAGCACACTCCAGAAATAGTTCCCTGCAAGTATTCTTCTTTGAGCAAACACTTCACTCCCACAGCTTTTCACAAAAAGCTCCACGGCAGATAAAATAAGTGCAAACATGATCTAAGCAAAACTCTATTTAGAAATTGTCAAAACACTAGTGAGTAGATTTCCTCATTATTCTCTTGGCTCTGCTGGTATTTTCACAGTCAGGGCACAGATGAGAACCCTCTGCTGAACAGTAACAAAAGCAGGAGGAACAGAGAGAGATTTCTAGCTGGGCTGGAAACCTCTCTCCTCACCTTGGCATTAGGTACCTTTGAATTTCATGGCCAGAATTGTTTCTGGCAGTTCTCAAGAGGTAGATTGCAAGCCAGAGAATGGTTTTTGAAGCAAGAGCAGCGCTCCTGCAAAAGCCTTTTTCTTGCCTACAATCACCCTTTCATCTCAGGCCATTTGTCTGACCAAAGCTGCCTGACCTATCATTACTAAATAACATTACAAGGGCAGTTATGTTCAGTGATACTTAAAAGTTTCAGCTTGCCTCTAGATTTAAAATCACTGTTCTGGAGGAAGTCTGGACAAAACTAGGAATGACAGTCATGTGCTCAGAGCACTTTTCAGCTGAAATGGTAGCTCCTTAGCTCAAGGGGCTGCACCACTGTACTAACATTAACGTTCATTACTCTAATTGCATGTTCAGATAAAACACCTGGTTTACAAATACAATGCCAACATGTTATATGTTGTTAAAACCAACAACAAAGTCCACTGAATGAAAGACTCAAGGGTTTGCCCAGAGGCTTGTGTATAGCAGCTGCTTTGAACAACTCTAAATCCAACCAATAAGCTATAAAACCAAAATGCACAGCACTTCATACACTTGTCACTAGCACTAATTTAAACTACACTGCTGAATAAGCTATTTAAATAGTCTTGTTGACCCATTTTTTAATGCCAGCTTTTGGGGAAGAAAAAAAAAATGAGTAGCAACTCAGAGGGTTGTTATTTCCTATAAATCATACTTTTGTATGACACTTACCACACAGCACTTCATTTTATGAGGGTTTTTTTTTTCCACTGAATGCAGGTACAGATTAAGCAGCAGAACGATAGGAGATGGAAAAGTATTTTACTTCATTACTGCCTTGAAGTGATCCTCATTGTCTGACATTTTGGAAATCATTTTATCTATAAGCAGTCTTTTCTCTCTCAGTCACTTCCATTTGAAAAGAATGAGACCATCTTAAGCATTGAAAGCAGCTCAACACCATACAAAACTACTTACAAGGAGGGATGAAGGGAATTTGTTTAAATTTGTTCTTTGTCATAAAAATTCTTTCCTTGAGATCATTCCAAACAATTATTCACTTCTTAATGTTTGGCCTAAGCATGTATTTTTAGCTCCTCCACTATTCTGTTACATCCTGTACGTGTAAGCTCTGTTCCAAGACATTTTTCTTAGGACAACAGTTGTTCTACATATTTCTCAATAGTATCCAAGTTATACAACATAACTAAAATAAGGTTAAAAACAAAACAAACAAACAAAACCACCAAAAGACACACAAACCCAAAACAAAACAAAAATCTACTGTGTATTTCTAACAAATACTTACACACCTACACATGAAAGTTGATGAACCAAGTTAGAAAAACAACTTACGGGTGAAAATAAGTATTTGTATTTTTACAGGTATAGGATTAGAAATGGAGCAGAAAAGAACATCTCTATGGCTCAGCTTTTGTGCCAGAAAAGTAAATGGTACAAAAGGCAAAAAATACAACAGGTTTCTAGTAAAAGAAAGCTCTACAACTGGCACATTTCCCTGGCTTTTGTAGACTTCTGTCAGCTGGCAACTGGACAATAATGTCCATCCACAAGCTGCATACATGTGAGTAACATACAAAAAAAAAAAACAAAACAAACCAAAAACCAAACATGTTTATGCTTGATTTGACCATTGAAAGAGATCATAACATCACTGGAAGATAGGAAAAATGGCTTTGAACTGTTTACTTCGTTAGGCATATAACTGTGTCAAATTGGACTTTGTCATGAGCACACTTTAGGATATTCATCCACTATTGTGTTTAAATGACATAAAACAAAGAAAGAGAGCCAAGGACCTACCAGAGCAGAATAATCCTTTTCCTCTGAGGTACAGATATTAGGAGGAGGAACGGGGGAGGCGGAATAGGAGGGAAAGAATTTTAATTATTCCTGTGTCATGCACATCAAACGTAAGTGTTAGTACCTTTATACAAGAGGCCGCTGGAACTGTGTACATCCATAGGACTGAAGGCGTCATCTGAGTAACAAGTAACACATTGTCAATCTAAATTTTTTCTAGAAACCTATTTTTGGTAAAGAAGGAACATGTTCTGCTTTCCTTGGGACATGTGAAATCCTAGTGGTGTGCATGCTTGCACTCGACAGGAATAGAGAATTGTGAAGACAAGTTTCTACAATTCAAGAATACAAGGGTGGCATTTTGACCTTCGATCACAGTGCAGTGTCAACAAAGCAATCAAATCAAGCAAGTGGTGAAGAAATTATAGAGTTAAATTAATTAATAAGCATTAATAAACTAGAAAAAAATCACATCACAAAATTTATATGAAAACTGTCAAGGCAAGATGGGATAAGGAAAACTTAACCCTTATGCACAGTCTCTTAAGGTAGGAAATAAAAGAGTGACAATTATTAACACAGAAGCAGAAATGTTGTGAAAATTATGTATAAATAGTAAGGTGACTCGACGCAGAGCCTGGAGAATGTAGACCATCTTTATGTGTGCAAAGAAGCAAAAAAATCATCACCTGAAGGGGTCACAGAAGAGACACTAGGGGACAAACATGTAACTGTAGAAAGCCATAAAATGCAGAGTTTAGTTACATTTAAGGGGAGGCAGATGGGACTGTATAGACAATTATAGACTGCACAAAACCTACAAACAAACCCTTTGTCTTTAGCAGTAGGTAAACCATAATGAGATATTTAACAAAAAGCTTACTGAGCCAGTAACTTTGCTACTTCTTTGCAGAGTTTTAGTCAGTGGAAGCTCCAGACACACCTTCTGTACTTAGGGAGGGAGGAAAAAGGGGGGGGTGTGGGGGTGTTGTTCTAAGTTAGCCCCCTTTCAGCTACTCAACACTTGATGTATCATCTTGCAAGGAGAATCTTTTCTACGCAATTATGGGGGATTTCATTTGGATTTTTGCACACTTATGAGGTTAAAATCATAAACAAATACCTGCCAGGAGACACAAAACAGATCTTTTACTCTTGTTTTCAGAAATACATATATAATTCAAGCTGGACATCAAAAGTTAAGAGGCCAATTTAAATGTGTACAAACTGCATGCAGAAACAATTGAGATTACAAGAACCTACTAACAGTCCATGACTGGTAAAACCTAAGTACTCTTTAGAAGGGTGGCACAGAGGTTAAAAGAAACAGTTGGTGAACAGACTGACTTAAATTGTGGTTTTATTAGCATCTAACATGGAGCATCTTTCAGAAGAGTGTACAAGGGTGCAAGGGAAGGTTTGCAATGAATAGTATGGGACTATGTCTCCTTCTATCTCTGCTCCCTTAACTCTGCCTGTGTGGCACATGATCCTTGTCAACTGCAAGACTGCAGACCTGCCCCTTCTTCCAACATGATAAGGGAGAAAGCTGTGTGCTATCTCCATCATACTCTGCTGCCTACAGGTCCAAAATGTGTGGCATTTCCAGCATATTCATGTTTACTAAACACGAGAAGTTATAAACCTGCAGCCTAAAAGACTCCTGAATGCCTTCAAGTACATGTCAGATTTCTCTCTTTGGAGTCCTTTAGGGAATAAAACATGTGTCACTACCCTCAGCGAAGGCTTGAAGGAAAATGCAACATACAGTCCACAAGAAAAAGACAGTGTCTTTAATATTATGCTTTCTCAGGCTAGCAAGGAGAAATCTGAACCTGCAACTACAGGACACAGATTTGACACTTGACTGTCCAAAATCCCCCACGTATGCCAAACCAAGACCTTAAAGCAGAATAGAGACCACACAGAGGTAGCAAAGAAAGCAAAAGACAATCACACAAGTTGTGACTTCATCCAGAGGATTTAATGAGTAAAGCAAAGCAGATCTGATTGGCACTTCTCCTGCCAGAAAAAGGGAGTTACTTCAGAGCACACTTTTTTCCTCTGACCTATATGAATTGTTTAAGTTTGCCTGTTGAAACTACTAAGTGGCATACTACAAATAACTAGAGGCCAGGTCAGAAAAGCCCCACGGGTAATGATCCCAGAAAGAGGCAGCCAGGTCTGAGAGATGCTTATAGCTGCTCCTTGGAGGTGGTGAAAATCTGAGGTGGCACAACAACTAGGGATTCACTCATCACAGTCACTGGTAGCCAAAGAGCTAAATGAAATTATTACGGTGTTCCTCAGCAAAAACTTCATGATTTTCTGCAGGAGTTGCAATTATCAAAATGCAGATTTTTAACAATCTTTTTCAGATGCTAAACAAGTTAGCCTGAAGAGCTCTAGAAACGGAGCTACCAGACTTTTCATGGCTGTCAAGGCCAGAAGGTGAATGCATCATAGCAAGGAGTGAAGAACAGTGACTTATGCCTTCATTCTGATACAAGTGGTTACCATTCAGAAGCTTCTGTATCTCTGAATAACATAAGAAACCTGTCCTGTAAGCCAGAAAGCGTGAAACACTCGTGCCATGGGGAATCTATTTCTTTAATAACTACAATCAGAAACTGTCTCATAGAAAAACATCTAATGAAAGTAGGAATTGGGGCTGGGACTCCCACTCTCTTGAAATCACTTCCCTCTGTCCTTATCCTTCAAAACCATCAGTATAATGACAGCAATCAGAGGACCAGCATCGAAGCATGTGAGGGACAGAGCACAAATCATTAAAAAAAAGGAAGCAGCCTTTACCATCTATTAATTAGTTCCCAAGTAAGTTGATTAAAA
This sequence comes from Chloroceryle amazona, assembly GCA_027560015.1. NCBI lineage: Eukaryota > Metazoa > Chordata > Aves > Coraciiformes > Cerylidae > Chloroceryle > Chloroceryle amazona. The sequence continues at coordinate 55,848 of JANHFX010003072.1, forward strand.
AAAAAAAATCACCCACAACACACAAACAGCAAAACTTCATAATTTCACCATTTCCTTTTATTCTGGTGTTTTTCCCTTTGGCTAGACCACATATACACCCTCCCAAAACTGAGGAAACCTAGAGAACTGATTCCTTTTCTTCATGAAGACAAAGGGGTTTGTGCTGACTATAATGGAATTCATTGGCACTGGGAAAAGAGGTGCAGAATATAAAAGCACATAGCACATTTAAATTTAATTTAACAAAATTTTTGAAACGTTTTAAATACTGTGCTGCTGCACCTGTAAACAGTAGGCCTTTAATGAAGTACAGGCTTTTCATTTGCTTGCCACACTCTCTCTGTATGTTCATATTGCTGTATACTGCATTTCCTTTTGGCAAAAATACCTAACCTACTTCCAAAAGAGAACTAAGGCTCTATTCACAGTTAAGAGCAGCACAGTGTTGATCAGAGCAGTCTATCACAATAGGGAAAGATATGGTTTATAATATGAAAACAGGGAGAACCAGTAGAGTGCAAATCTAGAATAATGGCTTTTAAGACTGTGTACTTTTTTGATAAATTTTACGTCTTATTGTAGTTGAAATCGATGGGCTTGCACTGTTTTTCAAAATCTAAAATAGACAAGTCTTTTTTATGACTCAAAAACATAATTTAGCCATTGCTGAGCAGACATTTCTACACACAAAGCATGCCAGTCAATTACATCGAAACAATTTCATTCAGGTCACTAAACATCAGTAGGTAGCACAATTTAGTTCCAGGAGGGTATTATACAAGAGCACAGCAATTTTGAGGTTTGGAATTGAAATGGAAATTGCAACATGGATGAATATTGGCAGTAGGCAGAAAGAGCAGCAGGGAACGTCCTGCACTTAGTCAGGGCCCACATGACCAACCTGTTCCTGACAGGGAATCCTTCTTCCACATCAAGCAACTACAACATTGTATTTTCTTAATTCAAGTTAATTTCCAGTATTTGTGTACACTGTTATACAAGTGAATGAGTCACATATCAAGAAAGTTAAAAAAAAAAATACACTTAATTTCATAATTCTAGTTCATAAAACCTATTTTATTCTCCTGCTTAAAGGCTTTTAAATAAAAGTGAAATAAAACACTCTAGTTATTCATGGCCTTACTTTTTCTCTCTGAGGAAGAATTCAAATTGGTGATGACTTGAGTTTATTGATCCAACATTTCCAACATCTTTGAAACACAACTCTAACAGACTGAAAAATGAGACATCTTGTTTTGGCCATTTTGAAAAAGGCCCCTTTGATACCTGTCAAATAAGGGGGTTTTGGCATTTTCTTACAAAAATTAACAAAATACACATCAATACTTCTATTTGAAAGAAATGTCTTAATTTAAATCATAATCTATATAATACTCAGTATATTTCTGGCAACACCAGGTCTCCTAAAAACAGCTTGGAAAGACAAGTTCCACTTTAAAAAATAAAAACCTGTCTCAATTATACATCACTACTTGTGTAATTCGTAAGGAGCACGCTCTGTTGGCAAGGAGGCAGCAGAGAATTCCTCTGACTGTTTGCTTTCTCTGGCCAAAGTGATCATTAATTTTTTTTAGTATTCAAAAAGCCATCATCTCTGAGGATGAGGGACCTTTGGCTCATATACTCTGATAATCAGAAGTATTATCCTGACATTTATTTTTTTTTCCACATGATGGATTTCATCAATTGTTCTCTAGCAGTATCTAAACTAGCATCATGTCACACCATCCAAAGATCATCTTTCCTCTGAAAGATTTAGGATTATGACAAGATTTGGCATTTTAAAATGTGGTTAAAATCAGTTCACTGCCTCCACACTGCTGCTTTTGTCCTTTGCAACTGGTAACACAAAATTGTATTTTCACTTTCAAAGGACAAAAATCAAAGAACTAAACATTTTCCAATCATGTTCTTCTAAAAGAATTTAAAAGGGGAAAACAAATAGCCCACATGTCAGGGAAGAGGGAGTGAAATAAAAAAGAAAAACTTCAGCTTGCTCCCAAAAGCAATGATTCTCTTAAATTGGAACCAGCATAAAGCCTTTGTGTGTTGAACGGATGGGAATTGCAAAAATATTTCTTTCACAAGTCCTTCTTAGCCAAAATCACACTTAAAATTCTGCTCTTCAGAAAAAAAAAATAAATCTAAAACATGTTGTTAGAAAAATTATTTTTCATAAATAGGTTAACACTAAGATGGATACACCTTCTTTTACTGACTAACAAATCTCTGATAGTGAATAATTTACCACAATAGAAATCACCACCATATCAGTTACTGAAAAGCTTTAGGCAGTAGCTTCCAAAACAACTGTCACAACTTGTGGCAATGCATGTTCTAGTAGATGTTTTTATAATCATCATCATGAGCCTTGAAGAATTAAGCATATTTTACAAACTAGAAGATACTTTACTAGTTTAGAATATCTAGGGAATCAAAGAGAATTATGTATTCCCTGACTCTAGGTAACCATGAGCTCATTATACCTGTGAAAGAGCATGAAGGATAATCTCAAAGTCTGAAGGTACACGCTTAGAGGGCCTGACTTCTCTAGCACTTTCAATGAAGTTTGGATTAGGCAAAGGCATTTGGATTTGAGAATTAAGGGCAACAGGCAAAACCCAGTGTTTAATGCAGTAGGTACAGTTTCAGTCAAGTGTAAAAAATAAAATAAATCAGTAATGTGGGTACTTGGAAATGGCTTAATATAGACACAAAATGTGTGAATCATGACAATTAAATAATGACTCATCAGGAGAGGCAAGCAAGAGAAATCAGTTCCTTTTTTAACCTTGTATAACATAAGAGTTCAGTGACTTAGGGGTTTGGGTTGTTTCAGTTGGTTTTGGTTTGTTTGTTTTTAATTGCAGTGACATTACTTCTGAGGGCCAAATACAATAGCTTAAAAACCCTTTCAGTTTGCATAGACATTTATCTGCAATACCCTTTTCCAAAGCCTTCCTCAGAAGATAAAGCCCCCTCTTATTTTGCCACTTAACTAATTTCTGCTGCATCAGCTTGATTTTACCTTTCTATTTGCTACGGTGTTTCTGTTACTCTCTCATGTAGATGTGTCCTTCCTAAAGGGAAATTATCAGGGTAAGAAAGCTGCAAGTGCTTCCTAATACTCCATGGGCACTTTACAAAGGATCTCAGGAAAAGGAAATAAAAAGAATCTTTAAGTCATGACATGTCTGAAATACAACACCTAGAATGTCTGCTGCAAGTGAAGACTGTACACCGGAGTTACCTTTTATTTTGTTTCAGGGAAAGAAACATTAAAAATAAATAAATTTTAAAAATCATCTTTCTGCAATCACCCCAAGTCACTTTGGCAAGCTGTTACTAACTATTCCTTTCTTTGCTTTTCCCCACCCCCAACCTGCTACACACCTATATATTCTCTAATTCTAGGCATACATTTACAATTGCTTAGTTATTTTATCTACTTCACAGCAGGGACTAGCATCCTTCATGAGACCTTTTCATTTACCAAACAAACAAGCTAAATAAAAGGTTAATAGTTCAAAAGTACCCACAAGGAAAATGAACCAAAAGCATTTTCTGGCATACACTCAGCTTTAACTGCTCGTTTTATGCATCACAACTTTGAAGTAAACAAAACATAAGGACTTTTAGATGATGTTATCCATTATAATGAAATGGATCAGAGTAATTGTTTTAAGTACATTCCTCTGTCTCAACTTGATGATTTAAATCGGACACACTAAAGAGTAAATATTATATATTACAAGAGTATTAGAGTCTGGCTTGCTTTCTTTAAGTGTAGGTAGTGTTAGGTCAATTGGTTTTAATTCTGGGGTGAAATCTCACTATTAACCGATGTTCTTTATATTGGTATTATAAATCTGTATTTACTCTAATACAAATTACTGAATTAAGACAAGTATTGAAAAATTTTGAATTAGCTAGATTTTTCTGTGTCAGAAGAGCAGCACAAAGACATACCAAATGATGCTAGAAGCCTTCAGGATAGCTATTAAAAAAAAAAGAAAAGAAAGCTGGCATTCAATTAACAATAATCAATCAATAAATAAATGATAATAAAACCACACTATTGGGGTAAGATACACAGCTCTGTGAAAGGATGAGATAGTTGGAATGGGACATGGGAGCTTACTTGCCAGCAGGCAAGATTCAAGTGCTCACTGACATAATGTCATATTTGTATTTGAGATGCTGTCTCCAGTGATTTAGTTTAACTTTATGTTCCAGATGTCTTCATGTAAAGGTGCACTTCTGTAACATTTAGGAGCAGTGAAAGACATCTTTTACAGCCTCTTTGTTTCTGTAAATTCCCTTACAGGAAAGGATTTAGCACAGTGGAGATTACTCCATATTTTCACAATTGCTGTAGAACTGCTGTTGCACCTATTTATTCAATAAGCAGGTAGAGGTTATATTTAAATGCAAGAAAACTGAATTTCTTTTCAAGAACTGGCTGTATTGACAAAATACTAGTTACACAAGTCAACTAGACAAACAGCAACATTTATGAAGCCTGCTGACGTTTGCATAATGCATTATAGAATGTGGCACATTCTTACAGGGGACTCTGAATGGGATGAGGAATTTAGAAAAGTGTCATTTAGTGAGTCAATACATTTCTGAAGGTAAAAAGGGGCAAGAAACGGTCAGATATTATTATTTAAAATGGGGCATCACAAGAAATTTCTCCCGGAAATACTGTCTCTAAAAGAGACACACATTGTGTTTCTTGACCTTTTCTTATAAAACTACATATATAGCACTACATAAGGTTACAACAGAGGCCTTTGGGCATCTGCACTTGAGCAGTTCTCTCACTATGCATCATCCTAACAGCTTTCTGCTAGTGAGCCCTTACAGAAGCAGTACTATCACACACCATCATTATGCAGGTAGTTTGATCAGGATATTGCCACAGGGTGGATATGGTCCAGAACCATGAATTATTTTCTCTTCTAAATAGAGAAGATCAGGAGATATTACAAATACGAGGTATAAAAGTGAAGGATAACCATTTAAAAACCCTTCATTGAAATTTTCATTACAGAGTGTGTAAAGAATAATTAAAGGACAGCTATATTTCTTTGGTCTCCTGACATAAACAGGAAAGAAGGATAGGAGTTTGATAAAAGAGGGTAATTTGCAGGACATAAACTATGGTAACGAGAAAAAATTAAGAGCATGGCATTTTAGGCTAAATATTATCGAATACTGACAGTTGGTCACATCTGTTTTACAAAGGAGCTTTATCACTTGCGACATGTAATACTAGCAAGCCAAAGCAATTGTGAATTTGTAGAAACACAGATATGAATTAGATATTTAATATTTTTATCCTCATCTCAATTCTTAAACCACAGGCAAATGAAAAAGGGGTTTTACAACTACTTCATTTTGGAAAGTTGCAGTCCTCTGAATACAGGAAACACTATTAATTGTGCATGATACCTATCTATGACATCTATCCCTTCCCTCCCTCATGGAGATTGAGGAACCATTAAAGAGAACAAAGCAGAAAGGTAAAGCCTGTCAAAGTGCACAGCACTAGCAAGGTTATCGTAATACAGTTGCAGGCTGCTGCCTTTTCCAGCCTGTATGACAGATGAAAAATTTAATTCTTGTGACAAAAACGGTAATGAGGATAGAGGATGGCCCAACAAGAATCCAGCTTTCTGACAGGGTTCATAATGAGAATCAGAATTGTGCAAAATTAATCTAATCCCACCACAGTGTTAGAACTGAAGTAACAGGGGATTTGCGGACATCTATAGTTTCATGTACATTATATTTCAAGAGCACAAAGCTTACCAGGGGGAGAGAAGGAGATATAAGAGCAGCAATTTGAAGCTGAAAGAGGGTTCCGTTATCATAAAGTAATTGGGATCTGATAGAAGATCAGCCTCAAGCCCCAGCATTGTAAATGCGACTGATTGCACCATTGTGAGTGCAAATATTTCTTTGCATGCACAAGTGGCAAACCACAATATACAGACTGATTTCCTCTGATCTAGAAGATGGACCATATAGTAGCTTTTTGTCACTCATATACATAAATTTCACTGTTTCAAGAAAGAGTTTTGTTTAGTAACTGAGCTCATATTATACAGCAACACTGTGTGGTACTCTTTACATAGAAATATATTTTGGTTTTATTATTATTTTAAAAGTTTTATTGTCTTTCCAGCTTACTTTTGCATATTTAGTGACTGTCTTCATACTAGCATCATCTTTCATTCTTTTCCAATCAGTTGTCATAAATAAGATCTCAGAATTTTAAGTACATAAGAAACAGTTTTCTAAAGAAACAGTTCTCTAAACAATGCTGTCTTTCTAGGACATCAAGAATATGGTTTCTATATAATGTATGCAGAAAACACTGTAGACAAAAATACTGTAGAATTAGACATTAGATGGCAGACATCACTAAGCCTACAAATATTCTTAATTTGGGGAAAGAATCCTAATTATCACCGAGGGACCTCCACCTCATATGTATCTCCCAATTTGGAGACCTTGTGCTTCAGATATTTAAAAATAACTAGGATAAAATTCTCTCACTCTCATAACTTTCCCTCCAATCTCGTTATTCAAATGATACTGAAATCACACATGGGATTACAAGTTTACACCTTCTTAACTAAAGAAAAAAAAGCACCATCTATGTCTACCTTGCGTCCTAGTGAGCTGCATCAGACAGAGTTAGATATTAGTAGGCCTACTCAACATAAAAGGTAGCAAACTAGCTTGACTCCTGCAGTTGAAAGTAGCTTATTAGTCTGGGATGAAAGCTGCAAAGATTGACACAGCTTCTCAGAAAGAAACCATGTGGTGCTTGTCTGGAAGAATAATTGGGCTACTTCTAACTAGCACATTCTTCATATGTGTAAAGAGATGTTATTTTATTGGATTGTTAAAGCCTGTCATTATTTAAATAAGTATCTTTATAGACCATAAAAAAAATAAAGAGTTTTTTGAAAGGGCTCTGAGAGGATACATGATGGAACAAATCTAAACATTGGAAGGCAAATGTGTAAGACAAGATCTCACAAAAGTAAGTTATGACAAAACCAACCATAATTCATTGCCTTATTTTTTTCAAGATTTGTCACTACACAGATAATGATACTATTAAGAAAATATTTAACTTCATCCAGAAGATTTATTCTAGGGCACCTATAATTTTAAGAAAATCACAGCAAATTTTTTAGTAGTTCATCAAATCTACTATTCAGTTATTGTGACATTCACTTAGGTAAATTTCTTCATATAGACTTTTAAAACCTATTCTAGCTTTCCTCTTGTAAGATCACCATGACCCCATGCAAAGTAACACTTCTTGCTTCAGAGAATAAAATTTATTCAGTTATGCAATACAAAAGAAAAGCCCAAAGTACCATATTTCCAGTTATTTTCCTCTGTCTCTTCGGAAGACATTATTCCCAGAACTCCTTCCCCCATCATAGGCATTTCACTAGTTTAATCCTATAAATTAACAGAAAAAAACAATGCACTGGAACAAAACTATCTTTACATGCAAGAAGAATTAAACTTCTGTTAACAATATAAACACCGATTGTAACGTTCTTGTGTATGTACACTTGGGAAAGTGTAGGATGCAAAGGAAAGTGTGTCTGAAAATGGCTTATTTACAGGCCTACTTTAAGGATAGTAAAGCATTCTCTCAGCTGTGTTGTCAAGGTTTTGAGCATCTCGTTTTCATTAATATTTACAGCAGTAGGAGGCTCAAGAAATGATAAAAGCAGCAGAAAGGGACAGAGCAACTTAAATGACAATTATGTGTGTTATTAACATCTCCCAGAAGACCTAGAAGCCAGTTGCAGTCATTTGGTTAAGACGCAGGCACAGCAGAAATATCATGAGAAAATGGATTGAGAAGGAAGCCTGACTTAACAGCCCATCACACTACTGCTTCACCTAATGGAGAACATGACTGTATTGTACCATCTACAACTGTTTTAAAGTTTTATTTCCCTTTTTATATATCTTGCTTCTACTTGTACAGTCAAGGAATTGGACTTGACTGGATGGGAATGGGAACTGGGAGAAAAAGGTAAAGCCCTGTAGGCTGAGATCAGGAGAGTTTGATAGAACAACAGAGAACAACAGTAATAACAATAACACAAATGAAATAATATGTAAACCAAGTGATGCACAAATGTAACTGCTCACCACCCCAAACCTGCCACATAGGCAAACTGTCCTCACTTCCCCCAGCCAGCTCCAGCCCCCCTCCCTCCCCAACATAGGCTGGTTCTGTGTATGGCTATCCCAGTTGTAACCCTTCTCAGCTTCCTGGGAAAATTAAACTCCATCCTAGCTAAACCCAGGGCACAAGCACTTAAAACATTACCTGTATTGCTCTCTAGTTCTTACAGAGGTTTACAAAAAGCATTTGGCATAACATCAGTAAAGGGCAGTGGTGGGTAAAAAAAAAACAAAACAAACCAAAACCACCATACTTGAGCTGCCCATGTCTCTGTAGGTTCTTAGTGAACTTAAGGTATTTTAACATGCATCCTAAATCAGTAATTTGTCAGCTGGTACCTTCCCACACTCCTCCCCTTGAATATTTCAAGATTTTTAACAAAGAAGAAATCATAATAATAATATAGTCAGAAGGAAACCTCCATGCTTATATGAAATATATAAGCAAAGTTTGGGGTCTTCTTGTGACTTCTATCTGATTTGTTAAGATATTAAGTAACTGGTCATTTTAGCAAGATCTCACCCTGAAGGATTTCTGTACTGGTCAACAGTTCAGTGGTGGTGTTGCATGACAGAATATCACATACTGAGCAATGTGAAACTTGTGTTAAAAGGTCAAAAACTGTACTGTACAAACATACACAGAACTGGTAGCTTCTACTTAGTGCTTCTCAAAAAAAACCCCAACAACAACAACAAAAAACCACAAACCACAAACCTAGAGTTTTCATTATTTAACTTCAATAGGAAAACACAACAATTTTGTTTGGGGTGAGGGAGCTGTGTGTAAGCTCTACACCGTATCTGCCCTGCACATACTCAGCTTAGGCATTTCACTCAAGAACAAATTGTGGATGCGTACAGCTTCCCTGCCACAGTCAGCGACACTAAGGCAACCATCTCCCATATAAAGCATCATCTGTGCATAAGTACACAGATACAAAGATATAAATTAGATTTCTAGAAGATATGAGGTGTATAAGGCAGTCTTTAATAAGAGTAATTTATTAGTACCAGTGTAAATGCAAGTATCAAACAATAATGAGCACCTCCACATACTCTTTCTAATGCTGCATAAAATGTCAGTGGGAAGGTGGGTTGAGGGAGAAGTTCAAAGGCAGGGGGTGACAAAGAGATTAGGAATAGGGAAGGAAAGCAAACAAGCTAGGACACGTCTGAGGGTTATAGGTCCATCCTAGGAGGCTCACAAAGGGCCCTCTGCCATACATGCAAGGAGAAGGGCAGTCCTGTGAGCTGGGAAGAGTGGCCTCCCACTGCAGCTCTTGCTCCAGAAGATGACCACACAGTACTGCCAGGCCATGCAAGCTTTGTGCAGTGCCAAGAGACAGGCATCACTGTGCACAAAAAATGGGAAACCAGAACAAAAGGTCAGTTTCAGAAGAACCTGTATGCATGGATGGTCAAGAAAAGCTGCAGAGAATTTAATTATATATATATTTACAGTTGCACACAGGCTTATAAAGGTTGGAGGGTTGTGCTATACATGTTTTCATATCAATTCTTAGACTGATGTCTGAAGTCAAAAGAAATGAACAATAATAATTTTCTGATGGCAGTTATATTCCAGGAATACCATATATAGAAGCCAGCATGATGTTCATTCAACTTATTTCTTCCAGTTTTCATGATGCACAACACAATAAAATATGAAAACTAAGTAACTCAAATACATATTTTCACGCAGTTTAAGTTACATACATATGGTTTTGTAATGGGAAATGGAGTAATTCTTAGAATAAATTCCACCTTTTCCCAGAAGTAAATATTCAATATACGTGAAAAATATCTGAAAGCTTCACTTCGCATTTCATAGAAGACAATGGAAAAACAACCATGTAGTCTATCAGAATACAAAACCCAAACCAACTCAACTGACCTCAGTGCTTTCACTGTAACTGTACCCATGATCCTTGTCTACTAAATTCATCTTAACCCATTCAGTTCTAATTTTTTGTGGTACAAAAATATGACACCTTGAACACCATTAAAACACAAATGGTGTTATATCTCCAAATATTTTAACCTTACTCTCATGTGTTGGCAAGCTAATTTAAATCAAATTTCTTTGCCTGCTTGTCATAAAACAAAGTGCTCACCTCATTATCTTCACTTCTGCTAAGCAGTAGAACTTTGTACTTCAATATATACTAAGACCATGTTTCAGACCATCTGCTGTTAGATGGCATCAAAACTTTATTACAAAGAATTTGTTTGCTCATTACAAAATTAATCCATGGAGGAAGAGTTAGGAACTTGGGATATGAGATGAAAAAGAAAAGCAGCTGCCTGTACAGGAGCACCTTCCTGCCCTCTCCAGTTTCTGCTGCCTTTCTCTGATTTAAGGAGGATAGGCCTGCTGATTTGACTCAATTTTCTCTTAAGATTTAAATCAGTCCCTGTACTGAGCCTATTAGCATGGGACAACATGACTGAAGTACTTTTGGAGACTACTAGGCCACTACTAAGGTCTGCTCCATTAAGCAAGGAAGAGATAACATTTTCATAGCAAGAATCAGAAGCAAATAAAATCCTATTAAATTTCTCCTCCTCCCTCAAGGTTACTATTTCAAGATAATGACACTATATGATATGAGTCCTGTCAACCTCTGCAAAACACATTAAATTCCTGTTAAATATGGATTAGATGAGTACTGCAAAACCGTACAGTTCTAAAGGGTACATCCCTTTAAGTATCTGGCATCCACTGCAAGGCCAGAACAACATCAGGCACTTCTGGAAAAGATGTACAGGCAGCAAGCAAGCCTTATATAAAGGTCACAATTCCCACAGTATCATTTCTGAGGTAGAAGTAGTCAGATCTACATGTAAATTTTTTCATTATTTTAAAATACCCAATGAGTCCAAAGAAGCCGTATGATTATAAGAGTAAAATAACTGAAAAAATTAGAGATACAAAAAACAATTGAATAAGGTGAATGTTTTATAGAGAAGGACAAGAGGAAAAATATATGAAAGACTCTTTTATTTTATACTCACCTGCTATAAATCCTTAGTTTTCTTCAAGTATAACAGGGCATAACCCAGGGTTGCCACAACTAGGATGGATTCTTCAGGGTGTAATGCTGAGCAAGTGGCTGGAGAGTCACTTTCTCTGCAAAGGCAGCAAGAAAAATATTGGACTAGTAAGCTTCCAGAGCACACTTAAAACTGTTAAGATAAGTAAACATGAACACAGGATTGATGAAGTGTCTGCTCTACTATCTGCTCTGTAAAAAGAAAATGTCTTCTTGTTCAGCACTAGAGATTGAAGTGCTCAGACTGGCAACAGAGGCTTAGAGAAAAACCTGCAGCAGAAAAAGTATGCTCTTAGTTGAAAGGTCCTTTAAGTTCCAGTGCATTAATTGCAACAAAGATGTTCAAACAAGAATTTTTGGTGTACGCACATGAGAAAAATGTTCTGGAAAAACAGCGTGTGAGGACTAAGTAAGTGGAAAAATTTACAGGAAAGAAAGATCACCACCAGCATGAATACAGTTAGTTTCTTTCTGTAGAGTCACTGTGTATTTTTAGTACAGAACATGGAATAGATTCAGAGAATCCAATTTTTTTTTATATCTATTCATTTCAGATAATTTTACTTGAGACCTGTACTCTCATTTGTACATGCGCACTCACATCTTCTGTGGAAAAGTGAGGGAGGAAGATATTTTGGAGTACCAGTATTTTGTCTTCCTTTCCCCCTGTGTTCATCACTCAACAATAGCTTCTGTAGCCACTGCCAAAGCAGGTGATCCATTTCTGCTAACTAATATAGTACTACTAAATCCATTCATCAACAACATAATGCTCAAGACAACAAACCTATGTTAATAACAAGCTTCTATCCATTTTACTTGAACTGCTAAATTCACTGTGCGTTCTTCTAAATGAAACACTGCACAGGTGACTAAACAAGGAAAATGACTGCTGGTGAAACAGCTGAGAAGAAAAATGGAGCACCACCTATAGAAAAAGTGTGTCATTTGTGCACCACAATACAACATCTCTCCTCATTTAAAAAAAAAAATACTTGGAAGACATTCAAACATTCACATGCAGTAATTCACCTGCAACTAGTAACCTGGTTAGAGCAGTACAATCACTGCCTTGCATTGGAAAAACTGTTTAGGGCACTTGACTCCCCAACTATTTAAAATACACCAACTAAATCCTCCACTGCCACCAAGGTTTCTGTAAGGATTTCCTTCCCATCCCACCCATAATCCTATAGAGAGATATCCTGGTTCGAGTGAAAACAGAACTAATTCTTTTCAGTGATTTTACTTTTCAGCTCAGTTCTAACTAAACTGCACTGTCTGAAGTTAGCAGCCTGTTTTCACAGTGTCTGCTGCTGGCAGTGATAATACCCTGTGTTCAGAGTTAATACCAAGGATTGTGTGCAAACCAAGGCCACTGCTGGATCTTGTGCACCACACTGGGGGTGCAGGAGAGTGAAAGGCCGCACCTGCAGGGAGAAGCAGACAGTGCAGGTGACCCCAAACTGACCAATGAGGTATTCCAGCCCATAGACGTCATGTTTGGTATAAAGCAGAGGGATCTGGAGGGGCTATAGGCTTTTTCCCGGGCTCTTCTCCCCTCTTGGATTGCTTCCTTGAAGCATCCAAGGAGGACTCTGTCCATTCTGCCTTTGATCCCATGTTCATGAATCTGGTACCAGAATCCAGCTCCTGAACACAGCTCCCGTCTGCTGCGGGGCCCGATCTGGGACCCCCCAGTGCCTGCTCTACAACTTCAGTGGTGACAGTGATGTAAATGGGTTTGTAAAATTGTACATGTAAAAGTGTACATCTCATCATGTAAAAGTGATGGGTTTGATACTGGTTTTGTATGTATTTGTACATATTCTATTTTATTAGTTTCCATTTCTAATGGCTCAGTCTCTCTCCCTTATTCCCTTTCTCTTCCCCTTTGGAGAGGGAGGGCAGTTAACAGAGAGCATCTGTTATAGGTCTGAGGGGCCACCCTGACCCTAAACCATGACAACAGATTAGAATTGTAAAATGAACATGGCTATAGATATTAGTTCTCCATTGTAACCTAAAACCCCACTACAGAATTTAAGATGTGCCCAAGATCTATAAACAAGTGCTTAAATTTAAAACAGAAAAAGAGGAAAAAGAACTTCTTCAGTGTGTTTGTGGGCTGCCAGTTTCCAAGTATATTATTTTATTTTAAATCACTACATGGAGCTGCAGCAGAAGAGATATGGAAGGTGTGCACACTGTCACTATCTGCTCTTTGAAGCAGATCTTTACATTTGAGCTACAACATAAAAAGCAGAGACCATGCAACAAAACCAGGAAATGAACAGCAATACTTCATCACAAAAGTGGCATATCATCTTCCTCTGCTCCCTGACATTTCCCCCCACTTGCCCCAAAAGTGTTACCCCCCACAGAAGAGGGGCTAACAGCATCTATCACTATTAAACAAGGTTGATCCAGATTACGGGCCTTTCTTCATATTGAGGATAAGAAAAAAAAAACAATCCTTTTGCCCACTGAAAAAGCTCCAAGGACATTTATAGCTCTGTAGGTGAAACCCAGCATCTTGAACTGCATCCAGGGCAGTCCCAGGCACTGTAGGTATCACAGTAATTTTTCATCAGCTTGATGAAAAATGGCACAGCATGTATGTTAGATTAATCTGATCTTGATATGACAGAAGCAGGCACTTGAGTTAATGTTTGTATGCAGAAAGAATCCTTTCTTCCTTCATATTTGAGAGGAAGAGAGGTAGGTTGCAATGGCTACTGAAAGGCCAACCAAAACTTCACTATAGCTAGGTAGAACCACACCTTTTAATATCACGCTTGCTAAAAGAAACTTGGAAGATCAGTGCATCTTAATGTGTTTGCTGAGGTGCGTGTATCTTACACAAGTGGAAAATAGTTGATCTTTGTACTGCTTACAGGAATTTAACTAGGAATAAGGTATCTATTTTCTTTGGTGTGATAGAGCTGTTCTTGAAAGTTAAAGCTGCTTTTATCAACATTGGTTTAACAGAATTAATTCCTAGGGGGCCCCTGTGGAATAATTACCAGAGGGGACTTAGAAATTAAAATCATATTAAAGGTACAGCACTGTTCACACATTAAAGAAAGGTATAATATCGAAGAAGCTTCTTGGGCAGAGTGCAACTGGTATGCAAGTAATCCATTCCATGGCGGTTCCCTGAACAATATTGCCTGTGAAACCACATGGAGGGTGGAACAGAGTGAAGACTCTGCAGTGATTCACAGAGCCTGGCTCCAGAGATAGGAACTTGATGGTACCACAAGACTGATAAGCTGCCTGTTTGCTACCCTGGGCCAACAGTCATTTTTTTTAACAAAACACTGTCCTTTGTGCAGACTCTGCTCATTATAAAGTGATTATAATACCAAAGCACACCTCCACCCCAAAGGCTACCCGCCTCCAAAGTGCAACCACTGCTCAGTGAGCTTGCACCCCGAATTTTCTGAATTGTGTATTAAACCAATGAGATAAACAAAACCTGTCTTTCAGTCAGAAAGCCTCTATCCTACTGCCATTTCTCTTACATATACTAAACAGTGCCTTTTTTAACCCCTTACTGCTAATGTATTTCCTTGCATTTTAATTATTCCTTTAGATTTGTTCTCTTTTGTAAATATGTATCAACAGTACTTTTTTGTACTTGGTACTCTTTAAATAAATTCTTTAACTTTCTTTTGACTTCTTTGGATTCTCCTAATATACTAATTCATACATATATGTATAACATCATTTGCAAAAGCAGTATCAGACTCCAGATTTCAATCATATTTCTCTTTATATAAACTTTGTTCTGAGTTTGTGTCATTCATGCACAGAAAACAGTAACACATAGAATTGCTCTTCTATGTCTGCTCTTATAATTACACAATAAGCTTTCAGAAACATTTTGTTATCCTTTCTGATCTGACAAAACGAATTTAAAAATGGGCTTAGAAGGTTATTTCAGACAAGAGAGAAAAATTGCAATGAAATTGAGTATATTTGGTGCAATCTTCTTTATTGGCATGAACAAAGTCTTGCTTTCTGAGCTTAGGAAAACATCTGAAATAGCTGCCCTGCTTGCATTTTCACACATCCTTCACTGAAATATGACTAAAGAGCCCTTTCTCTAATCTTCTAAGCATGTCAAACACTGCTTTGGAGGTTATTCACAATTTTGTTTTTTTCTCCAATTTTAATTATCCACAGACATCCATCTTCATTTTGGGTATGGATACAATTTCAGGACTGTTTCCTTTAAAGAATGTCTCATCAGATTACCTTAAACAAAAGATTCTTAGATATCTGAAGCAGATTCAATGAGATACAAAAGTTTATGCCAGAAGAAAGCAAATGCAGAACAAATTCACGATGGCATTTTGGGATACCACAAATCAGATAGTCTCATATCAGGCCACCTTTTTCTTGGTAACAGTTCCAGGGTCTCAGCCTGGAAGCCCTAAAAGCGTATACCTTATGTCTACCTCTCCCCAATACATTTAAACTGTACAGTGAAGAAGTCAGGGGTTCAGAAAGCATTTCCACTCTCTTTAACACCATAGGCAAGATACAACATAATACTAAATCAGCCCCAAGCCTTGGAGGTTAAAACAGAGCTATTAATAATAAGCCCTCTTTTCTTAAGAAAATACTGTCTCCAAAAGCTATAACATACTGCTGCTCATACTCACTGCGTAATTTCAAAAGCATGAGTACATGGAGCAGTGTAGTTTGCAGTAAGAGCTGATGCATTGTGGCTCCAGGTTACAGGGATACTTCACAGCAGAGCCTATATAACTCTTGTGTAACACAGACAGTGTATATAACTTGTTAAACTGTCTCCTTCCATTTCTCTTGGGCTAAGTGGAGCGTTTTCAAAAACTCTGACCAAGAAGCAGCAATCTCAGTGAGAACAGCCACCAGGCCTCCAAATGTTTTACTTGGTTTTGTCATAAAGTATTCAAGGCTCATGCTTGACACAGGAGAGCAGAAGTAAATCCAGTCTTGTCCTAAACCACCTTTCTGCATCCCCACGATATTGACTAAAGCCTCGACCGAGATTGCCAAAGCCATGAGCTAAACCAACCTAATTGCTGTTGCAAGTTATACATTAGTTCTAGGTCCCTAGGAACAGAATTTATTTCTTGATACTTTCAATTATGCACCAAGCAGCCTGAAGTTCTGAAGCACCTGTTAAAACAGAAATACCACCAGCAAGATGCTGCAGCCTCCTCGAATACATGTAAATTTATAATTTGACTTTCAAAATACTGATGAGAAATTCTAGACCTTTTTTCAGCTGAGATCATTCAGGCCTCAAAAGTTAATCTGACCTGTGACCCTACAAACAAAAGGACTGTCTCATAACAAACAAGGGAAGAGAAAAAATTAAAATAAATATATATATCCCTTCTCTTCAGGAAGCCTGGGGATACAACATGCTCTCCTGGATGAGTTCACAGCGCCCACAGGTGCCAACACACCCCTGGGACACAGCTCACATGGTGTTGCACTGCTTCACAATAATTTCCATAGCACTCATGCTGGAAAGCTTGTTCAGAATGGGAAACTTCTTAGAAACAAGACTATAAGGACTATGACCTCAAGGAGAAACTGATAATTCACGCCTCCCTGCCACACACTGCAATGCTAATAACAGCAAAGTCAATTGATTAGATAGGTAAGTGGAAGTGAAGCATTTCCTCAAATTAATGTGTCATCCTTCCACACTCTTCAAACACTGTTTTCCAAGGAATCATTCTACAGAAAGACTGACAGTTTTTCCTTATTGAAGGCCTTGAAGAGAGCAGAAAAAGCAATACTTTTTTGGCCACAGGGAGCATAAACACCAATCTGCTTTCTGTATATACAGTCTCACAGAATGAAGTGCCAAATAGATGAAAGTAAATGCCCGATGACGCCCTGCTCCTGGAGTCCCTCATGACCTTACTGAACTGCCCAGCTGTGCATCTTATAGAATCATTCAGAAAACAGATTTTGACTTTAAAGGCTGATTTTACTGGAAGCCAAAGTCACAGATCTTCAGTCCCATGTTGTTTAATTTATGCTTAATATTCTCTGAATGGCCTCTGAAAAGTAACTTCAAAGACACATAATTTAAGCTTTCACTTACTAAACAAATATGAAAGACAGTGTATTAAATGTCAGTTTTGCAGTTTCTAATTGTATGTGCCAAAAGGAACAGAAGACCAGAATGCAGCACCCATATAATTGGAGTTGTGTTATCGAAAACGGTTTGAAACAGTTACCACACTCTGCAGCTGACAGCAGGGTACTCAAATCACATGTTAATAAGCTTTAAGTGTTCACAAGCTCCCATTGGACAGCTACTGTTTAAGAAAGTTCAAAAACAAAAATGTGCAATTTTGAAGTCTGGTAATATCTAATGTCCTGAGCAGATGGATTAAAGTAGGGTACCTACTGTAATTTCCATTATGCGTAACATAACATGTTCTTCTTGGACCAACCTATTTCTCTGTTGGGCTCAGTGCAGCTAAAATAACTTACAGCTACAGAAATAGTGTAAATGTGGCTTTGACAGAGAAACACAACACTAAGCTTGCTGCAACAGGAACTGAAGGAGTTGTTGAACATGTCTTATATTGAAAGTGACACTGATCACTAGATCTGTAGTGAAACTCAGTACTGAATGATAGTCTTAATTCTCTTTGAGTTTTATTCATTTCTGCCTCCCCAAGTTCTCTTTAATTCAGATCTTTCTGTCAAGGGTATTTATTTTCTATACTTATTTTGGAAAAAAAACAGGCTTTGACTTCATTAATTTTCTGGAAGCAAGACCAAGACATTAGTTTGTCTTCATTTTCACCTACTTCATTTATGCAGAACAAAATAGCTCCTATTTCAGTCAAGTAACCAAAATATTTACCTTTTTATTATTTCAGATGTCTTGGGCCACATATCAGATATAGTATGACAATCCCACACTCCAGTCCAGCCTGCTACTAAAAATCCATCATGTAATAAGTTTTACAGACTGATGCAATTTTCTCAACATATTGGAAAAATCTGAAATACAAGGACTCTGGGTGCAACAGAAGTGCAACCACTCTAGTTCATGCAGAGCTTGTCCTAACGGTCTGTACTGCTCTGTACCCACTATTTGGACTATCAGAGTTTCAGTCTTCTCTTGCACATCCTGCACAGATTACTGATGCCAGGAATAAAAACAATTCTGAGAGGAAAGAGGATTAAAGTGGATAACCCTATTGCCAGACAGCAGAACATTCATGAGCAAACATACAGTGGCCATGCTCCTTATGCCTAGTCTCAAGTCCAGGAACATTTCTCTGCAACTCTTTTGGCAAAGGACATTAAAAAAAAGTGACCTCTCCTCAGGCACTGGGAAGAAAAAGATTTGTAATAGAGTTCTATCCCATTCTCCTCTATCTGCCAAGTGCTTTTCTGGCACACTCAAAAATAAAACAGCCAAACCAAGTTCAAATCAGAATGCTTCGACCTTAAAGTATTCCTTATTAACAGTCCTTGTCCAGTAAAAAAGAGGGTCTGCTGCTGCAATCACTTGTGCACGTGAGTAGACTTAAGGTCCAAAAAGAAGGAAGAGTTAGTTGTCAGAGTTTTTCACTGTAGCCGTGTCGTACCAGCTGACTCACAGTACAGGAATAAATCTTGACTGAGCATTTGACCTCACAAATCTTCGCTCTACACTGGTATATTAAATTATCTTCTCCCAGCCAACCTCATTTTGAAAGGTTTGTAGTGCAATATACCTCTGCTAGGGTTATTTCATTTTTTCTTTGTTAGGTTAAAGATCATTACTCTGAAGAGGAGAATTTTTCAGAAAGTAAAATTCTTATTGCAATTTTTTCCCTCCAGGCCACAAAAGAGTATTACAATAAGTTGGTCTAGTTTGCAGCTGTACCAATTTCAAATAAAACTGTAAAGACTTTTTTCCACTTTCACAGCAGAAATGCAGTTTTAAAATTATCTGTAGCTCTATCTTTTGGATCCCCTGTGATTCTGTCCACTAATCTATAATCATGCCCACAGCCATACTCTGTATCTTTTATATACTGCTGAAACAAGGTATTATGTTAGATTCCTAGGATTTCTAAATCGTAGTTCATTAGTATGAACATCTACTTAAGATTCCCACGAAAACTTGGCTGACAGGATACTGTCAAGACTATTTATTCAGAACCATTAGTAAATTGCAGCCCCTTCCCATCACTCAGTCCCAAGATACTTCTACTATACTCTTGCCCCTACTAACTTAATGACCAAGCAAACAGCACTTAGAATTTTATTTTCTAAATCATGTTACTGTGCAAGGACTGTAATTCTTTGCTTCAGTCTTCAGTTACAAACAGATGCGACTGAAGCTTCTGTCTAGAGAAGAACAGTGTCTACAACAGACTGAACTGTAGGGATGTCTGTCTGAGGTTACGTTTACTAGTCAAGCTGTTTACACACGTATACTGTGCAGGCACTGTGTGGAAGATATACATGCTATGTTTATCATGGGTAGCATACTTTCACACCTAATCCCTAGAACAGATACCATAGCACACCACTGCACCAAGAATATGCAATGTCATTTGGTCTCTGCTTTTTGGCTTTGTAGATGCCCTAAAATAAAACAAGTACTTGTATAAGGCTGCCCTGCAATGTTTGAGTTATTCAAATGATTCTGAAAACACAGCTTTAGTGTAGAATAGATTATATGTCTACGCTACTCCAGAACAGTCTTTTGCTTCTAGATCACAGCTTCCCCATCTGCTTTCTCTTCCTCCCTTACCTCTCTCAGTGTTCCCCATGTTATCCACCAGGTATTCCCAAGATGTTGTCAGTCATCTGCATAAGCAAGGCATATGCCCATTTACTTTCTCTACCCTTTAAGGGTTCGATTTGAAGATAAGGTATTTGTACATGCTGCTAAATCACAGTTGTGGCCAACATGGACTTCTCAAATAATTCAGAATTCCAGTCCGAGACACACTGTTCACAATCATCTGCCTCTGTACTGGTTCCCTCGGGACTCATCAAAATTAAAAGGATTGGTCTTCCTCATCACACCACTTAATTTTCACCAGCTAGTCTACACAGGCAACACAGGCAGAACATTTCTCAGCTTGAAGCACATCTTCCACATACCTGCTCGTCTGTCACATACTAATGCAAGGGAATTCAGTTAAAGAATATAATTTCTTCTTTCAGCTTCTAAAGGCTTATGCCACCACCTTGATCTTAAGAATCAGTCCATCACTCCTGTAATATTACTTAGGAGCACAGACACTTTCATCTTGCTGACTAACATAGCAGGTGCACACTTTTTCTCAACCCTAATTATGCTTAAGAAAACACACTCTATACTGGCAGTACATGCTTTACCAACTGTATCTACTTTTACAATTAGAGCCTCAGTACTTAAGCATAGTGCATGACCTCAGCTCCCCCTGAGCTGAGCTACAAGGGTCTTCATGTATTGAAGTATTATGGAAAGATGAACTGTGCCACTGAACCAACCAATTTGGGTGCATCTGCAGAACAGAACAATTTGTGAGTACACTGAGTGGCTACATTTACTACCCATTTCTGTGCCATTTCACACAGTCCCTTAAAGATAAAATAAAAGATCTGTTCTCAAAAGAAAGAAAAGCAACTTGCTGGAGGGGGGAACTCATGGATTCAATGGATTGTGAAAAACGTACTAATAGTCAATAAAAAAGTTCTGTATAAGTTATTCTGAAAACATCTAAGGCAATACAACATTTATAACTGTCAAACTATTGAATGGAAATCTTTCAGACTCTAGAAAAGAAGTAGTTGCTTAATGCTTTATGCTATATTCTGTTATCTTCACCCTCCTCATCCTATCCTCTCCCATCTTTGGTTTCCAGACTGAAGAAGTGCTATCATCATAAAAGGACATTCAGATGACTTGTATTTCCAGTTTTATTTTTGGCTTTCTTGTCCTTCTGACAAGTTGTTTTACTATGAAGTTTCATCAAAGTCTTTGTTAAATTCAGAACAAAAGATGGAAAGGAGGATACAGTCTGTTTTAAGGGCATTAATAACCATAGAGAAGGTAATAATGTTATTGTTCCTGTATCAAAACTGAAAAGGCAATAATAGCTTTTTGCATTACCATAGAATGGTTTGGGTTGGAAGGGACCTTAAAGATTATGAACCAACTTTTCTCCTTTACTTACAAGGGAGCACTCTCATAGATTATTAGTCATTTCTTCATATATAAAATTAATCTACAATGATTCCACTGAGACAAGGAGGCACAATGGTAAGGAAATAAGATCTTGGCATAAAGTCCTCAGAAACTGCGACCACTTATGGTAGGAAAGCCACTGTCTTTTATAACAGCAAGATGTTACACAGCAAAAGGAAATGCTTGCAACACAATGTAGGGCACTATACCTAGCACCAAATTAAAGTTACAAAAAAGTGATGTCTGTACCCACTTTGGGGAGGGAGCAAACACAAGCTACGTCTACACTAGTAAGCAAAGTGAGACACATCCTGTTCTGTATACATGAGGATAAGTTACTCAATGAAGCTTGCAACCACTTAATTATCCACCCTTTTCAGTAAGGTAGCTTTGTACATAGAGCATAGTTTCTTAATGTAGACATAGCCCTACAGGCCAGAACATCAGTAGAGCACGTATTGTAAGACA
The DNA here is from genome assembly GCA_027560015.1 of Chloroceryle amazona. NCBI lineage: Eukaryota > Metazoa > Chordata > Aves > Coraciiformes > Cerylidae > Chloroceryle > Chloroceryle amazona. The sequence goes on from JANHFX010003072.1 coordinate 77,832, forward strand.
TCTGCATATGTCAGTAAGAGTGATGTTTGCAAGGTCAGGGTTGCAGAATAGAGGAACACTCATTTCAGACAAAATAGAATTTGCAAGGGGAAAACATTGAAGAGAATAACATACAAAATAGCTCCAAATCCTTTTACTGTTTGAATTGAATCTGTCAAAAAGTATACCAATAAGATGCTCAGCCACCTATTGCAAAGACTCCACTAAAATGCTACTTTAAAGTTTCTATCTACAAATTGAAGACCAAGAAGAACCAGTCTAGATTCAGTTACTCTGGTTAAGAGAAGAAAGTGACCCATTATAAAAACCTCTGGAAACAAACAAAACAAAACCAAACAAACACACACAAAAAAACAACTACATAAAAGGGTTTTTCTAGGTAGTTAGTAGAACATGAACTGAGATCATGCAGTGATCAAAGGTTATATAAATGGCACCACTGCAATGTGCACATGGCAAAGATTTCATTTTGATCAAGAGCTCATACATCAAGTGTCAAGCTTAAAAAGTCATACATATATGTATAGTCATACAGTATATGTACTGTTTACATAAAGTGACCTTATTATGGGAGCAGCAAAGCAGACATAATGTTCCATTAATAGGCAGAGAAAACCATCCATGCATTTGTACCCAGAAAACAAGCACGCAAGGTTCACAAGTTTTCCAGAAATACAAAGGATATCTGTGCTTTGGAGAGGGGGTGGGAGTGGTGAGAAACAGGGATGCAAAATTGTTTCAACAGAGTCTCTAGACATTTTTGTTAATGTTTAATATCACTGATGTGATACATAGCGCTATTTTTCGCAAGAGAAAGCTGATGTTTACTGCACTAAAATTCAAGTATTTGTTCTAGAGCATGTTCTACTGGCTGAAGTCAATATCTACAGACCCCAGGCTCACCACCACCACTTTGTTCTTTGAGGCTTTATTGATCATAGGCACATGGCTAACCAGGCAACATATAGACTGAGCAGGACATATGGCATGACAAGTCAATTGACATGACTAGTCCTAAATAAAAACAATGACCGGATCAATAAATTTATGTTGTGCAGGCTTTGGTTCAAAATTTTGAATGGAGGTAAACAATAAAAACTTAGCAAAATTCTGCAGTCAAAGCACAATATGATTATTTCAGAGATACATGCTACATGGGAAACAAGGGGTCCGAGGTGGGTGGGGGTGCAATTCTTGTGAAGCTTTTCTGGGAAAGGAAACAAAGGGAGCTTTAAATGACTAAAAAAACTGGAAATAAAGGTCAATGAACAAATGAATTAATGAAAAATAAAATATATAAATTATCATAAGCCATGCTCCTCCAACTCACAGTCAGGAGAAAGAATAAGGAAAAACCAAAAAAAACCAAACACAACAAAAACTCCACAACTTTAAGAGTCTTTTTGACTGTGGAAGAGACTGTCTTTTAGTGTCATGAACACAAATGAAGAAGACCCAGAATATTCTGCATCCATAGGACTGGATGCTTTTATTTTATTTTTACTTTTCCATGAAGCAAAGTAAGCTAGCATGAGGTTTCAGAAGAAGTCTTCAGTGGTTTTGGTATCAACTCCTTCAGATACCTCTACCCAGAATGAAGCTGTTGATTGGACAAGGACCTAGTCTGACAGGTCTTCGGGAGTCATTCTTCTGCACAAAGTTAGCCACCTTAAGAAGGGAAAAGATTTTCAAACGTTTCACTTCCTTTTGAAAGCCACCATGCTCCAAACTCGTGAGTGTCCAGATTCAAAAGAAATAAGTATTCTTCTCATCTTTTCCCTTTACACTCTCTGATCTCCTGAAGGATCTAAAATTAGGGGTTCCCCCCCAACCCACTTCTGAGAAGGACCTGTTACCTCTTTAAGATGTTAGTATCTTGTGTATCCTGATGGTTATCCCATGAGCTCTTACAGTAGTTAGGAAGAGATTGAAAGCAAAGAACTTGAATGACAAATGCAACACATTTGGTAGATAGTGTTCTGATATTTCAAAGGATCAGATTATACAACCACACAGATAGGGTACCATATTTTGTGCGATGAAGGAGTATCACTTTTTTAAGGGATAACTACATCTCTCTAGGAGGCTATATTGAAGCACTTAAATCCTCCTTCTGAGATACAAGACTTTTAACACACACAGTAACGTGCAAATTAAATTTGCAATTGATTAGGATGATCTAAGCAAACAAAAACTGCCTATTCTCAGGTTATCCAGATTGTAGGACGTACTTTCAAATTATTAATAAATTCTATTTTGGTTAGTGTATTTTGGTTTCTATTTCTTGGGTTTATCCATGCATTTCCATTACCAATATAGGCACAAAATTTACATATAGCTGCTGAAATTTAGTAGATACAGGTAGCTTTTCTTACAGAATAGCACTTGATTTTATCATAAAAGAAGATTTTATCTGTTAGTTTCTCTGTTATCAAGTTCACACAGAAAGTGTCCATCCTTAGCATATTCTGTCTGCAATTAAAAGTATTTCAGTAAACTACTAGGCAACTTTCCCTATCTTTAGCTTTTTAAAATCAACACACTTTATTTAATGGAAAAAAAAAAAAAAGCCAGAAACAAAAACAAAAAAAACAAAACAAACAAAAAAAAAACACCACACCCCCCCAGAACAACAAAAACACCCACCAACATCCCACTCCCAAAAAACCAACCCCCTCAAAATACAAATATCCCCAAAAAGTTTCCCCAAAACACCACCACAAAAACTCCAAAACAACACCAGTCTCCCCCAAAATAACAAACCCCTGAAACAAATAAAACAATCCCCCCTTAAAAAAATCACCCCAAAACCAAACAAAAACCCACACCCTCCCAAATAAATCCAAACAAAACCAAACAAAACAAACAAAAAACTCCCAACAAATAAAAGTACCCACAAACACAAAACAATCATCAAAAGCAAGTGAAAATCATAGTTTAGTCAAGCCCTTTGACCTAAAAGCTTAATAACTAAATATTTCAACTTCAGATTTACCAATAGGTTTTTCCTAAACTGATTGGTAGTATTATCACCTCTGCCTCATGTTTAAGATTCAGACTCTGAAGGAGGCTTTTTAACCAAATGGTGGTGGAAAAGTGAGAGTTTCTAAGAACCTGAAAACTCCTATTTGCTGTCTGTATTGGGTATCTGACTCTAAACCCCTGAAAGATAAGGATGCTGGTGAAGTAGATTAGGTAAAAATCACTTAACTTAAAAGACTGTATTGGTCACTGTCTCCAGTGCAGAAAGCTTAGAAAACTCACTTATGACTGAACTGCTGATAGTTTAGTAGAAACTCACAGAAAAGAGACCCTGTGTGAAGAGTGTTAGTGGATAGAAACAAAGGAATAAATTAAGCTTCCCCTTTTGTTATCACTCAAACATATTTACAAACACGTGGAAATTCTGATGATAAAAGAAAGGGGAAGGCAGCCTGTGATGTAAAGAAGTTTCAATTTATTGACTTTATTTCACAAGAAATAACATTACGTGACTGGCTTGTTGATACGATAAACTTGGACAAAACATTATAAACTTATAAAAACATTGAGTATCTTGAAACATTTCACTGAAGTTATAGAGTAGGACAACAGTATGAAATTGTCCTGAAAGATCAATTAAAAAAATATATATATCATTCCACTTAGAAGTGGAAAAAAAAAGTTTTACCTATAGCACATTAGGCAGCACCAGGTCTGTGCTTGGTGCTTCATAATTACTTTTTGCAGCAAGCGTCAAATCTTCCTTGCTCAAACCAGTAGCCCTTTCAAAAGTAGTGGGGTAACAGTATTTTCCTACCTCCTGCTTTTTAGGTATGGTTCTTGGTTACAAGAGGACAGAGGAACAGCAATACCCATCACCAGATGTCTTGCTATTATGAATATGGCCAAAAGTGGCAGATCTTGGCAGCACTTGGGTATTTGTATGCAGCAGGGAGGAAACAGGGCAGGCAAGCAGAAGGTAATCTCCAAGTTGTCTCTTGGAGATGATATGGAGAAGGCAAGCTGAACAGCTACTAAGATAGATTTTTGTTTCTAATTCTCCACTCAAAGCATCTCAATTGACTTCACAGGTTGGGAAACAACTCAGTGGAGAAATAGCATTTGGAAGGGACTAGTGGCCAGGGAAGCCTTGAAGGAGATAAGCCAGAGCCTGAAATTCCATTTACATTACTTCTATGTACTGCACACTCCTCATGCAGCATGGTTCTGATATTTGATGCTGCTTTCCACCAGGGGCTTGGCTTGTTGATTTTCTACCAGCCTAACCATCCCCAGATTATCAAGTAGGCTAGTTACACAAAGTTTCATCATCTGGGCTTGTTTTACTGGTGGGTTGCTTTGAACAAAGAGGCAGCAATGATGTCTCAGGAGTTCATAAACTAGATTTTTTTTTTATCTCTTGCTTGGAGGTTACCAGAGGAAATCCCACGTAGGGGGACCATTACTGGGCATTCTTGCCAATTCCTAGATAAAAGCCTGATCTTATGAAATAAGAGCGAGAACTCTCAACATTACATCCATTTGGGTTTTAATGGGTCTAAGTACCTATTTTCCCTTGGCAAGCATTTAATTTTCCTTTTGAAATATAATATTTTTAATAAATTAAATTAATGGCCATCAGTGAGAGTAACTTTGATTTAGAAAACAGGAATTTGAATATGCTTCCCATAAAAGCCTTTTAAAAGAGCCACCATCCTACATTTGAGGATAAATGTGTAACTACAAATACTTGCCCTAAGATGCAAGAAATATCCTCCAAGTAATGCTAGCCTATCTGAGCAAAACCATATCATCCCTCAATCTCTGGCTGTCCATTTTTCATGGTCTGGATGTTGCAATCCTGAAACTAACTCCTTTGTGAGGGAAATGTCAATCCTGCTTTTGCTGCAAAAGCATCCAGTAATAAAAAAAGAAATTATAAAAAAAAGAGCGCTGTATGCTTTTGGGTTAGCTTTAGGATAGCTTTCACTTTAGACAGCTTCAGGCTAGAAAGTTCTTCTAGAGCTATCAAATGTGAAGATATGGATACAACCTTTGACTCAGAGTCCCTAAACCACAGAATGTTCAAAGCAATTGATAGAATGGGAAAAGCCTCACTTTATGCCTGCCTGCTCTCATATTCTTTCCTGAAATATCAGGAACTGGCAGGTCTCCAGTCCACTAAATATCTGATCACACCTTCCATTCCTATTTTTCTTTATTCAAATATTTTATTATATCAAATAAATATAATTATGATCTCAAGGAAATGTAGAAAGGTTAGTGTTAAAGCACAACACTAGTGAACCATTGTGTAACATCTTTTCTAAGTAGAATTTTTTAGATCTCACAGTTTCTTGCTTTTCTCATGTGTAAGTTTAATAGCTTCTTCCGCGGGAAGAGTTTACTTCATTGTATTCAATTTCCTCAGGTAGAAAACAATACATATGTGAAAACTGGCTATTAAAGTAACCATGTTTTTATGGTTAAAAAAAGGAAAAAGAAAAAACATTAAGCTTGTACACTCTAGGGATCATTCTTTCAAGGACAAGAAAAATGTTATAGTAATTGGTCATCTACACAAAACCAGGCCACACCCTCAGGTGAGGTAGGCAAATCATTTTAGATGACTGTTTCAGAGATGCATTACTAAAAAGCCAAGGAAATAAAAGTCTTCAAAGAATCACAGAATGTTAACTGTTGGAAGGACCTCAAAAGATCATCTACTTCAACACCCCTGCCAGAGCAGAGCCATGTAGAGCAGGACACACAGGAACACATCCAGGCAGGTTTTACATGTCTGCAGAGAAGGAGACTCCACAACCCCTCTGGGCAGCCTGTTCCCGTGCTCTGTTACCCTCACCGTGAAAAAGTTTTTCCTTAAATTTCTTTGGAATCTCCTATGCTCCAGTTTGCACCCACTGCCCCTTGTCCTGTCATTGGACAAGGCTCCATCCTCCTGACACTCACCCTTTATGTATCTATAAACATTAATGAGGTCACCCCTCAGTCTCCTCTTCTCCAAGCTAAAGAGACGCAGCTCCCTCAGACTTTCATCATCTTTGTGGCTCTGAGCTGGACTCTTTTGAGCAGTTCCCTGTTCTTCTTGAACCGAGTGGCCCAGAACTGGACACAATATTCCAGATGTGGCCTCATCAGGGCAGAGTAAAGGGGGAGGAGAACCTCTCTGGACCTCCTAACCACACCACTTCTAATAGACCCCAGGATGCCATTGGCCTTCTTGGCCACAAGGGCACATGGCTGGCTCATGCTCATCTTGCTGTCCACAGGGACACCCCAGGTCCATTTCCCCTGTGCTACACTCTAACAGGTCAGTCCCCCACCTGTACTGATACATGGGGTTATTCTTCCCCAGATGCAAGACTCTGCACTTGCCCTAATGTTGGCAGTTAGGGCCCGGCGTCCGGAAGATTATCGCATTGTACGGGAAGACAAAACCCTTTCCCTATAGCAGCGCTTAGTTATGATGTAAGCAGACGGAAGTGACTTTGTAAACCCGGGATATAAAGTGCTGTGCCATGCACCAATAAACGCCATTTTGCCCCCCACCACGCTGGTGTCAGGTGCTGATGGATCGCGCGGTTATTGGATAACAGCTTGCATTGCCTGAACTAGGTCACCACGCCTAAAACGGGCAACATATGGTGCCGAAACACGGGAAATCCCGGGAAAATTCAAAATGAAACTTTAAAATCATCATCTGATTTTGCGTAATTGGATACCGAAGCGGCTGAACCAGACTAGTGAGTAAAAATACATTTCCGAGAGTACGTCTCCGACAAAGGGGTCAGGAGAGGAGTAGAAAATAGAAGATAGAAGATCTGTTTCCGGTTAGTGTCCAGAAGAAGATTAGAGAAGATAGAAGTTTGTCTCCAGCGAGTGTCCAGGAAAGGAGTAGAAGATAGAAGATTTATCGGGTTAGTGTCCAGAAGAAGATTAGAAAATATAGAGGTTTGTCCCCAGCGAGTGTGCAGGAAAGGAGTAGAGAAAATAGAGGATTTACCTCCGTCCGACGTTCCAGGAGAGAAGGATCACGTCTCCGACAGAAACGAGGATGGAAGCCCTTACAAAGGTCGTATCTCAATTACATAAGCAGTGTGGGATTGATTGTAAGCCTAA